>JAJPUD010001288.1:370537-434038 GCA_023553655.1 Myrmecobius fasciatus
ACACACACACACACACACACACACACACACACACACACACACACACACACCCCTTTCATGCTGTGCCCAACATTAGCACTCCTTTTTTAGCAGTTAACCTTGTTTTACCTCCCTCCCATATTTTTAAATAGCATACAGGTTAAGTCAAATGAAAGGAAAACAAAAACTAAAAACCTTTAAAAGGCACAAAATTTACTCAACCACAAAGCAACAGGAAAGTTACTATTCTTTCAAAAAAAAGTTTTTTTTTTTTTTTAAAGGATAAGGAAGAGAGTAGGGAAGTTGTTCTCTATAGTGTGGAAAAAGATGGTCCTCTGCAAAAGGTCCTTATGAGGGCTGCATCATCTTCCTTATCCCCACTGTTTGTGCTCTGTTATGTTTGGAAAAATTTTGCTGATTTCTGTTCCTTGCTATCTTTTTTTTTCAGTATCAGCTATTTTATCTTAAGATGGCATACTGAGTCAGAAGTCAAATTTAAGACATAATTTGAGAATTTCTTGTAGTGTTTCTTAAGTTCATTAAAGTTTTTAAACTTAAAAAGTTAAACTTTGAAATGAAAGGAGAGAGAAAATGGGTGAAAAAGGATGTTCACTAAATAACTAACCTTCTTTCTCTAGAAAGGTTCAGACTCAGCTTTCAGAGGGATGGCAATGCAATATTGGGAGATAGAGTTCTATCACAGGTAATAAAGAATATCGCATCTAAAATGTTAGTAAAAACTACTTTTTGCTGAATTAGTTGTAATCAAATACCTGGATAGAAATGTCAGTGCTTACGGCTCCTTTGCTAACAACTTTAGACATGCAATGTACTTGGCAGCTGTTGCCTTTCCTGTTGAGCTTGAGGCTCTGTACTCCATAGTCCTCCACCTCAGTAATCAATCATGTATCCTTGCTTCTTGCAAGTGCCATGTTCTACAGAGCCATTGGGAGATCCTTCACCTCCGTGTCCACTCTATGCAGCCTTTCATGGGAAAAGTCTGCTAGTTTCATGGCAGTATTATGCTAGAATCATCTTCCTCTAGATATCAAAAGATAGCGGCACTTGGCAACTGGGGTTTGTGATTTCTTCTCCATGTCAGTTGCATCTTGACTTTTTTTTTTAATTGAAACTTGCTTCAACCATTCCATCTCAGCAATTTGGTCTCTTCTGAGTTAATCTGCAAAAACAGCTACAGAGGCATCATATATATTTTTTTAACTATATAGATAAAGATCACCAGGACTTGATGTAATAGGACTCTTTGGTCCCTGATCTTTGGGGAGGGGGTCTGGGTCAGGAAACCCTGAATCTTCTGGCTTTAGTTCACCACCCTCCACCCTTAATTCATCTGGAGATTACTTCTTAGCCCACTACCCTCCATCTTTAACTCATCTGAAAATTACTATCCCACCATCCTTATTTCATCCAGAGATTGCTCCTTAGCCTTGGGCTACAGAAGACTAAATAAAATTGAACTGTGTCTTTCAGTCATTTGCTGCTATTCCAACCAGGAATCCAGGCACCTGAGAATTCTCAGTGTCAGAATAAACCCTTTTTCTTTCCAACTTAACTTGGAGACTGGGACTGCAAATTTTCACAAAACCTGCAATACTAACCTGGGGACCTCCAAATGCTGTTAGGGTGTCTCATCCTTCAACATACTGGCATAGCAGCAAAGGTATTAGCAGTAGCAACATTGATTTCATGGGAGAGAAAATACAGGATAAGTCCTCTGCCCAACATAGAAAGGATCTGTAGCTCCAGTTTTAGAATATTTATACTCAAAGAAATCCCCCAGGCATCAGCCATTGGTGAGCATTCCTTCTATCCTCAGAAAGAGATGGCAAAGAACCCAGAAGGAGAAAAACTCTTACTGCTTGGAGTGCCCTCCAGAACCAGTAGGGCTTTGCCCCAGAGCTCCAGAGGTATGGGCTTCCAGAGTCATGTTGACATATAGCCAGCCACCTTGGTGTCCCTAAGACTCTTGATGGGGAGGATTTTTCAGCTATTGCTTTAAGGTGACAGGAAAAAACTCTTAAGGAGAAGTAAGCAAATCTTTCCTGCCCTCATTATTCTCTGCCTATGGTCAGGTGGCTGCCAGTGCTACTCTCAATATGAACACCTGGATAGAACCTTTACCCATTCTTTCTTAAAAGTGCTCTAACTTCTGGTCCTCTGCTTTCTGGCATAAGTCCAAAGATGTCGATGGCTGAATTTGTGAGAAAGAAGTCACATTCCCTCCAGGCACCAGGTCAGGGTATTTGCCCTATCCCAGTATCTCCAAGACCAATCAGGGCACTTGGAGATGTCTACCTCAAACAATACAATGAGGTGTCTAGGGCACCACAATCCCTGATATCCTTAGAAATGCCTTCAGAAGGATGGCTCAGATAGTGCTACACATGTTTTACATAATTGGAATAAACTTAGAGGCAATGATACTCCAGGGAACAGTAAAATGGGTCAATGGCCCCTAAAGTGTTGCCAGAAACAATCATCTAAAGTTGAATAGGACTTAAAGGCAGCTTCTGGGAGTGCACTAAGAAGTTTAGAAGGTCTTAAGAAGACTTGAGGTTAAAATTAATACAATCATATCATGATAACTACAATCACTTTCTTTCAGAGAATCACAGATCTGAAACTGAAAGATGCCTTAGAGGAATAGTCCAAACTCTTCATTTTATGAATAATACCTAGAAAAATTAAAAAGATCTGCCCAAGGGTCATGCAATGAGAGAATTAGAATTTTTTACCCACATCCTCTGACTCCAAATTCCCACTATCTTTTTCTTTTCTTGTCTTTTCTTTGTATTCCCAGCACTATGTTAAGTGTGGTAGGTACTTAAAAATGTTTGTTGACTGACTAATCAAGTATCCCTAAAGGAAAATAACTGGAAACACAAGAAATTAGGCAATTAGATATTATATAATGGAAACTAAATGTTTTCCCAGAAAGATATGGCCTAAATCCCTAACTACAGAAAGATCTGTACACAAAGATATTACTGGAGTAAAAAGAATATTTAAGCTGCCCTTATAAAACCTATCTTATGTTTCAAATGCTCCCAAAATGTCAGAATCAAAAAACCTCAGAAATCATTTAGTCCAACTTGTACCAAAAATATAAATTTTAATTGAAATATTCCTGACAAGAAGTAGTCATCTAATTTTGGCTAAAAAGGGAGTTCACTACACTATTTTGAATTCTCTTCTTCCATTATTCATGGACTAAACATTTATAGTCATGAGACCCTGATGGAGATACTTCAGGACTCTGAAGCCAAGAACCTCAGGAATAGTAATATTTCCAGCCCAGTTCCCTGCTGTTATATTTCTGGAAAGCAACACATAAGGAGCTAGAATATGGCAATTGTTCCTATGTGCTATAACCATTTATAGTGAAGAAAGTTCTTGCCACTGACTCCTTTGCTGTATCACATGGTTAAACATTAAAAACCAATATGATTTTGTCAGTGTCATTGACTAAAGAAGAAATACTAAAGTATAGGTTAGTGTGTCATTCCCCCCCCAATAAACTCCAGTGGTTTTCTCTTGTTTGTAGGACCAAATACAAAAGACCGTGTTTGGCATTTAAAGCCCTTCATAACCTAGATCTCTTCTACATTTGCAGCCTTCCTGTGCCTTACTCCCTAACAGTGAGGTTGGTTTCCTGGCTGTTCCATAAACAAGACATTCCATTTACAACTCTAAGCTTTTTCTCTGGCTTTATACTATGCCTTAAATAGTCTCTCTTCTCCATTTAGCCCATTGACTTTCCTAACTTCAAGGCCCAACTAAAATCCCTTCTTTTACTGGAAATATTTCTCCTCTCAATTCTAGTATCTCCTTTTATTATTTATTTCCTGTTATTTATAACTTGCTTTATATATATTTGTTTGCATGTCATTTCTTCCCCATTAGATAGTAAGCTCCTTAAGGGAAGAGATTGCATTGCTTCTTTTGGTATCTCCAGTGCTTAATGCAGCACCTGACACATGGTAGGCACTTAATAAATGTATATTGATTGATTTTGTGTAACAGAGTGCTTTTGTACATAATAAGGGCTTAATGAATGTTTCACTCATTCATTCAGTCATTCACACACTTCATTATTTTCTCAGTTTCTTCTTTCTTCCTTGCATTTAAAAAATCATTTTAGTCTCTTGACCTGAATGCTAAGTGTCTTAGTTCACAGAAGAACCACTCTGGCTCTAGCTTCCAAAGTTCCAGTGAAAGAGAACTTTGTAGAAAGTAAGGGAAATGCAGAGAGACTTATCAAGATGATTCTGGGACTGGGGCTGCCTTATCCACCTGCCCCCTCTCCCCCATAAAAGGAGACTGGCTGGCCTCAATGACCATTAATGACCTCATTTAGTTTCTTCCCTTGGGGCCCACCCTACATCTAATGGAGACTGTTCTTTCCCTAACTCTGTCATGCTAATATTTTCTAAATAAAGCATGGTTTAGTGGAAAGAGCTCTAGAAATACTATCTAAAGATCTTGGTTTCAGTCTTTGCTCAAACACTATGTAATCTTGAGTTAGTTACTTAACCTCTCTAGCCTCCTATTCTTTATCTATAGTAAGAGAGGATTGTATTAAATGACCTCAGATGACTTCTAGCTTAAAATTCATGATCCCATAATTCTTTTCTATCCTTACTTTTTTCCTCCTTTAAACTGCAAAGAGACAGATCCAAAGTGCCCTTGGCTATATCTGAAAGTTCTAGTAAGCTGCTTTTGGCCTCTCTTTCTAGGAAATTATCCTAAATCCACCAACCATCTCTTATGGTTCTATTTTTTTAATTCCTTTAATTATTTTTGTAGAAGCAGAATGATTTGGTGGATAGAATGCTAGATATATAAACAAGAAGACCTGGCATAATTATTACTGATTCTGTGACTCTGGGCAAGGCACATAACCTCTCTAGGATTCAGTTTCTCTTTCTCAAAAATAATGGGGTTGGACTGCCCTTTCTAGCTCTTATTTTGATGATTTAATGATCTGTATTTGCCTCCAAATTCCCTAGGTTGATAATAACATTCAATGATTCCTGGATGACTAGAGAAGAGCCAGATAAGAATGGTACAGAAAAAGGTACTTATCCTGAAATGAAATTGCTGAGCAAGATTTTGTTCACCCAGTAAGCATTTAATAAATACTTACAATGTGTAACACTGAACTTAATTTTTTTTCATAGACCTAGAGCTCAAGATAATTTTTTAAGGCAATTGGGGTTGTCACTTGCCCAGGGTCACACAGCTAGGAAGTGTTGTGTCTAAGAGTAGATTTGAACTCAGGTCCTTCTGACTTTCAGGGCTGGTGCTCTATCCACTGCGCCACCTAACTGTTCCTCAAGATAATATCTTGCATTGTGACTGTCTCACTCATTTTACAGACAAAGAAACAGAGGTTCAGAGAAATAAAATGATTTGGTGGGATTTGAACCCAGAGACTTCTGATTGCAGAATCAGTGCTCTTTCAACTGTCCTTTAACTCATTCTGCCATTTATAACTTCTCTGGTTCTGAGTTTATTTGGTGTAATATAGATTTCTAAAAAACAATGAGTTTTTACTTCAGTTTAGGAGATCAGATTTTAATTGATAGTTTCACTAGTTCAATTGGTAGTTCACTAGTGTCATTGAAGTTCAGTGAAATTCAGTTTTCTATGATATTTTGATATAGGAAGGCTAAATCAAGGAACCTCACTTGACTATCTATAGGCCATCTCTTTTCAAGGATACGACATAGATAAGAAGAAATATCATCATTAATCCACGAGCTATTCTGTGAAGTATTAAACTTTCATATATAGAAGCCTTTCAGTAATGGCATAAAATTTATAAAAGGGGAAAAACTTTTATGTGTTTCATAGGAGTGGCTATTCCTAATGCGCTTTGTGAGAAAGTTATTTTAACCTTCAGCTTCATAGAACTTGGCACCACAACAGGACTGCAGCAAACTGAGTGCCAGGACTCCAGCTGTGGCAAAATGGCCCTCTCTGCTCATCTGGAAATGGTATGAAGTCTTCTTCCATTACTTCATAGTTCAGGGCTGCCCAGGCAAAGCTGAGATGTGCCATATGGCTCTGTAGCTGAAAGAAATACCTAGTCTGTTCCTCAGGATGGCTCAGGTCTATATTTATATCAATGCTATCACTTTATGGGGAGCTGAAAGCTGTGGGGTTTTAAAAAACAAAGATCCCAGGAGACAAGAGTGTGAAAAAAATAGAAGGGCATGAAGAAATCAAACATATGTAGACTCTCAAGGATAATCAAGAGTAGTTTGGGATATGGTTGTGGGGTCCCATTATGTTTTCCTTTAAAAAAAGGTTTAAGACAGATTGCATAGTAAATGTTTTATTCAATCCCAAATTTTAATACTATGGCAAAAGTTATCCTACTTCCACAAAATTAAGAAAATTATAACACTCTCACTTAACAAGTTAAACTAATTTTAAATAAAGGATTGTAACCCATTATTACAATTTCTTAAGTTTAAACTTTATTTATTCACCATGGCTCCTAATATCCCAAAGGCTCCATAAGAACAAATCTAGAGTACAACACTGCTATCTCTTTGTCCCTGAAGGACATTGGGATATTCTGTCTGTGTCCACTTGAAGCAATAATTTTACCAGTTTTACAAACTTCTTCCATGTTCCAGTGGAAGCTGGGGCCAGAGTGGTTCTTCTGTGAACTAAGACACTTAGCATTCAGGTCAAGAGACTAAAATGATTTTTTTTAATGCATGAAAGAAAGAAGAAACTGAAAAAATAGTGGAATGCATGAATGAATCAATGAATGAAAATATTCATTAAGCCCTTATTATGTGCAAAAGCACTCTGCACTTTCTCTTAAGAAGATTGTGATATTTTGATCTACCTAAACAGTTGGATTGCATTACTCAAGACCACTCAAAACTGGTTCCTTGAACTGATATCTTGAGGATTCTATCATCTCTAGCATGATCTAAAGCATGCCTTCTATATTAGATGTGTAAAATCCCCATCCTATAGGATTGATCTCTACTTGTCCCAAGGTTTCTGGATGTACCAAACACATTTATAGCTAGCTGCTATTATAGAAGTAGGTCTATTCCTAGGGATGATTTAGAATAGGAAGTCCAGGCTCCTTCTGGTACTAAGAATGACATTCATTCAAATACAATTTCAGAAAAGAGAAACTTAAAAACTCACAAAACCAATCGTACTTAAATGGTCAAAGGAGATGAACAGACTATTTTCAGATGATTAAAACCATTTTTAGTCATATGAATAGGTGCTCTAAATCACTATTGATCAGAGAAATATAAATTAAGACAAATCTGAGATACCACTATATACCTCTAAGATTGGCTAAGATGACAGGAAAAGATAATGACGAACGTTGGAGGGGATGTGGGAAAACTGGGACACTGATACATTATTGGTGGAACTGTTAACGTCTCCAACCATTCTGGAGAGCAATTTGGAACTATGCCCAAAGGGTTATCAAACTGTGCATAAAGTGTTTCTATTGGGCTTGTATCCCAAAGAAATCTTAAAGGAGGGAAAGGGACCCACATGTGTAAAAATGTTTGTGGCAGCCCTTTTTGTAGTGGCAAGAAACTGGAAACTGAATGGATGCCCATCAATTGGAGAATGGCTGAACAAATTATGGTATATGAATGTCACGTAATATTATTGTTCTATAAGAAACAACCAGCAGGATGATTTCAGAGAGGTCTGGAGAGACTTACATGAACTGATACTGAGTGAAATGAGCAGAACCAGGAGATCATTATACACAGCAACAGCAAGACTTTATGATGATCTCTCTTTCTCCCCTCTCTCTCTCTCTCTCTCTCTCTCTCTCTCTCTCTCTCTCTCTCTCTCTCTCTCCTGTATCTAGGTGGATAAACAGATAGAAAGATAGATGAATATAGATACATAAAGACATATCTATGAATCTACACATATGCGTGTGTGCATATATATCACATGTATTTATAGACATAGATATATAAAGAGATTATATTTGCAATTGTCTGCTTAGTCAAAGTATATTCTTCTATAAAAAAGGGTATTTCTTTAGGAAGAACACTAGTTCTAGAAAACCATTCTGAGAAAGTGAATTGAAATCTCATCTCTAACAACTATGCCCTTATTTAAGTTTGCTCATTTATAAATGAAGTTGTGCATTTCTCTTAGTTCTCCTCTACCTCTAGCCAAAAATCTTACAATACTATGATCAAAGTCAATGCTAATTTTATTGTGCCCCTAATATGTTTAGCTTTATTGGGCATTCTATATAGATTTCCAGCTCCTCTAAATTCACTCTTGAAGGTTACATAAAAAATTGTCATTTTAAAACTCCACATTGCATATGAATAAGTATGTGTGGAAAAGATTGTGACCTAAATTGATTCTTTTTCACCTACCTCTTGCTTCTGGTCTATCATAAACTTAATGTAAAATTTCCCTCCCCAATATTGCATCCATGACCTTAGGCAAAGCATAAAAGCATTCTCAACTGCAGTTTCTGGCTCATTTTTCCCTAGAGGAACAGTAATAATAAATGATAATAATAATAATTTAATTTCAAACTTTTGCCAACTAAGTAAGGAAAGGAAACCATCATAGCAATGAAACAGTGATGAAATTTGGAATTTGGACACATCATCATAAAGTCACAGTGTGTGCTATTACACAAAGCTAATGCTAATTTTAAAAAATAATAATACTTCCACCACAATTAAACAAACATTTGTCAAGATAATAAGGATATGGAGAATTTTCCTGAAATACCTATGGTAAATGAATACAACCAAACCTTTCTATTTTCTAGATGGAAGCATTTCTTTTCAAAGCTTTAAGATGTTTTGTTGTGGGGATGACTGAACAATAGAGGGCATTGTGATTTCCAGAGTTAATTTAGGACCTAAATTGAAATTTGATATGTGACCTTAGAATATTGGGATTCTACTTCTATCCACATTTCTCTTAAAGTGAAAAGTTTAATCAAAGTTACAATTCATAAGCAAAAGATATTTTTCAAACTTCAATAATATCACCCTTTAAAAAGAAAAATTAAAAAAATTAAAATGCAAACTCAATTATGATAGAGTTTTTAATTAGAAAATTCGTTCTTTGACACTAAAAAAATGATCAAATTATACTTGTTTGAAATTTTCTGTAAAATTGGAGCTTCCCAGAATATACCGTACTCACATAAAACAAGTATTATGTCAGTTATTAGGACTTATTTATCAATTATGCACAGCAGTTGTAGCAGACTTCAACAATTACTTGAGCTTTATCATTTGGTTCCATCTATATTTCATCGTCACCCTACTAAAGCATACATTATACATGCACTATATGCCACTGTATTGCTTAATATTCAAGGGAGAAATGTTTTCTCAGATAAGCCTAGAATAAGTTCCCAGGGAAGCTCAGAGTATTATCCAATTTCCTAATAAGGTCATTGCATATGGCATGTTATAACACCACTACCTTCCCTTTGATCTTCCAAGTTGGATCGTATCTAATTCAAAATGGTATTGGAAAAAATCTTGTCATTGCTAATAAAATACATTAACTAATACACTGTCATTTTTTCTTTCAAGATAGTTTCTTTAAGAAATAGCATGCTAGGGGCAGCTAGGTGGCGCAGTGGTTAGAGCACCAGCCCTGAAGTCAGGAGGACCTGAGTTCAAATCTGGTCTCAGACACTTCCTAGCTCTATGACCCTGGGCAAGTCACTTAACCCCAATTGCCTCAGCAAAAAGCAAAAAAAACAAACAAACAAACAAAAAAAAGAAATAGCATGCTATTTAAAAAATAATTGAGTAGTATATTTCATGCACTTGTTCAGTTGTTATTGACACAATTAGAATGATCAAGCATCTACAAATACTAAGTTTTCAGACAAAAGATGAATTCCACAACTGCCTGGTGAATTAGAAAACCCAGGATGAGGGAGGAGAGGATGGTTTGTAGGAAGAAAAGATAGGTAAGAAAAAAAGACAAAGGGAGCACCAACCTCTCTCCAAATGACTATAGTAGGATTTGGTTATATCTCAGTGGCACTTAGTTTCCTTATTTATAAAATGAAGAGGAATAAAGGTACTGACCCCATCAGATATAATAACAATTTTATAGCACTTCAGCAGTTTTAAAAAGTACTTCCTTAATAAATTACAGGAAGAATATGAAACAAATTTTCTCTTTTTAGAATCAAGAAAACTGAGGGTCCAGGAGATGACCTGCTGTCACACAATTTACACTATGTCAAAACCAAGATTTAAGACCCAGTATTCAAACTATCTATTCTATTTTCCCAATAGGGGCATTACAGAATGAATACAATGCTGGATTTGGAATAAGGAGATTAGGTTTCAAACTCATGTCAATTTTGTAACTCAGTGCATATTCACTTAATTGGACCTCAGTTTCCTCACCTGTAAAATCAAGAAGTTGAACTCAATGATCCAAACCCTTCTTTCAATTTCAAATTTATGATTCTATTATTTGACTACATTTCATTTCTTTTCTCTCTTAAAATGTTTTAAAAAGGTTAACTGGTGTGTGTTCTTTTTACATTAAAAACCAAATGGATTCACAAGTGAATTCTATAAATAATTCAAAGAAAAATTCATTCCAATAGTACACATATGGTTTGCAAAAAAAGGACCTGCCAGTCTTTTATATCCCAGATGTGATATTGATATTAGAAAGAACTAAAGTAGAAAAAGACAATTATAGAACAATATTTCTAATGACCATAGCTGTATAAATAAATAAAATAGCATATCACAAAGATTATGCTACAAGGTTGTCATATTGAAAAATAAATAACAAAATAAATAATAGAATCAACAAAAAACCATATAATTATATTTCATTGCCTTTTACCAAGTACCCAAAGATATGTCATATTTTTATCAAGGTATCAAATACAACTGTCATCTCTGCTTTCAGATTCAATTCCTCAAGAATTCAAAACTTAAGGTTCCTAGCCAAAGATAGAGAATAAACTTATTAGGAAATGCTTCATCACTATTTAGCTACCAAAAAATTAAAGAGTTGATTTTCTATCGGCAAAAAGCATAATTTTCATTTTTGCTAAAATATGTATTATCTAAGTTTCTTTCTGGAATTTTGGGGGTGACAAAGCTTAATTAATGTCCAATATAAGTAGAAATAATTTAATATTTTTAATGGAAATTAAATGGGACAAATGTCATTTTGCCAGATTCTCATTAGGTTGTACTTGATTAATCTTTAAGGTTTTGTAGCACATAGCATTTTATTTGCCAGATGATGCGACTAAGTTAAAAAAAAAAATGATCCATAGCATTTCTGATGTGGAAACCTATCTTTTAGGAATTTGTGCTTGAAATTTACAGATGAACAGGAAGTTTAGTGAAATATATATGTGTTAACATGAAATGCATTAATTAGTTAAGTAGATCAAGACTATGGAAATACAATGAAAATAGCACTGGCTCATGAGTCAGAAGGAACCACTTCAACTTCTTCTACTTATGAGACTATGGGCATGGGCAAGCTCTCCAGACCTTGAGCAAAGACCTCAGTTTTCTTATCTGAAAAATAAGATGGTTGAATTAGACACTCTGATATCTCTTCTAGTTCTAGATCTTAGAAAGAAAGATATCTATCAAATTATATTTTCTTTTTTTGAAAATAAAAAGAAATGTTAGAATCATAGAAAATAAGTTTTCTGCATTAAAAAAGAATTTTATGGCAAATAAATTTCTACTGTTACCTCTCTAATAAGTTTCCAAAGAATTCTGCAGCTCCCTAAGGTAAACGATCATTTTCCCCCTAAGTTGCAGAGTCTAGGTCCAAAGGGAAAAAGACCTGGCAGCAACAAGAAATGGGTTGAAGGTGTCTGAGAAAGTGGCAGAACAGAGAAAGGGAAAATTGATTTAGAAATTAAAAGTAGACCAGTCAGCAAACAACAGAGAGTAGCACTGAAAAAAGAACTTTGAGAGCAACAGTTTTCCTGGCTTCACCTTATTTCCCCAACTCACTGTGAAGACAAGAGGCTAAAGAATTTTCTCATCTTTTCTCTCCACTCCACTCTACCCCTAGAAGACAATGTCTGTTTGTTTTCTTAGATCTTTTTACCCCACTTAAATGAGGATCCTTCCCTGAATAGGATTAATATTTATTATTATTGGTGCTGTTTATCTTGGTAAATTTACATAAAGAATTTTTTTCCATTGTTTTTCTAAATGTGATTATACATATCTGCAGACTATACTGAAAAGGTCACAACTTGGAAAAGATTTTATATTTCATAAAACTTATAAGCTAGTGTATGATTCCCAGGATATTAGTCAGAGAAACTGCCTAGGATGTATTTTATTAGATATCTTATTTGTTAGATATCATTAGGTATTATACATGAACTCTTAAGGGCAGTTGTAATGAATGAAACCCAATGTCTGTTTCTAGAGACCACAAGGTTCTTTCATTTCTATTGATTACCAGGTATAGCTTCCTAGAAAGTCTCTGAGGCTAGACTTACCATTTCCCACCAATCTTCAGAATGAGAAAGGGTAGAAGAATTAGAGTGCTGGACTTGCCTATGCTCAGGAGATAGGGCAATCTAAAGCTTTCAACTCCACTTGTAAAGGGATAGACTGCCAGCTATTATATCAACATCTGGAAGCTATATTATTCTGTTTGTTATTTTGTAGTCTTTGGTACAGGGCAGAACATTAAAGCTTTTAAAAAAAAAAGGAAACTAGAATTGGTGATGTCAAATAATATCCTGGCTGACTTCAGTGGACTAAGTAGAATGCCGACCAGGTTGAATGAGTGAAAAATTTGAATGGCAAGTCCTCTTTTTAAAGAATAAGCAGTTCATGTTGCTGTCTGTTAACTCAGTACAGAAAACTATAGACATGGGAAGGTTCATTTTAATGGTAGTCATACTAGGTTTTTAAGTAGATCAATTGTATTCAAATGTCTATATAAAGTCAATCTTAAGAGGAAGGGGATGTAAGGTCTATATAGTAGGATTTATAAAAGTTATAGACATGTCTCAAAATATCAACTTTACCACCAGTCTTTATACCTGAATAGTTGAGTTTCTTTGAGTCTTAAAAGTTTTTTCAAACTTCAAGAGTTCCTGATTAAAATGCAAATGCCACTGGGAGGGATTATGTTTTTATCAACTAACATTTTAGTTGGGATTAGTTGAAGTTTTTTGATATCAAGAATTCTAGGGAATGGAATGCTAGCTAGGAGCCTAGACTAGGGACTTGAGCACCACCTGGAGGAAGGAAATGAGGCTGATAAAAATGGAAAGAGACAGATAAATTTCCAAACCTTCCAAAATTTATCTATACTAGCCCTTTAGTTGCTGAAATCCCTGAGAATAGATGTTTTTATTCTCTTCCAGATAGTGAGCAGTTACAACCTCTGCCCCAACCTTGTTTATATCATTCCTTAGCTTCATAAATCCTTTCTTCATAGATAATACAAAAATAAAGGTCAGCACAGATAGGGGTTCAGCAATCATAAATTTTGAAATGATCCTGTGTGAATAAATCAAATTTTATTTATTGCTCACTAGGAACAATTGAAATACTTTTACCACCCTCAGCTGGGTGCCAGAAATACATAAAATTGGATTGAATTTTATTTTAAATTATAATTTAGAATTAAAATAAGCTGCCATCATGAAAATACTTGCTGTTAAACTAATTTAGATTTGACAAGAGACAAATGTATCCCGACTCACAGTATAATACTTCAAAACTCCATAATCTCATTTATGTGGATGTTCCCTTCAAAAGTATAACTATCAACCCATCAACACTTTGCTTTCTTTCTGATAAAATAAATCTACATCTTTCCATGTGAATCCACTATGAGAGATCTAGGTACAGCTGTCAAATTAATCATCTGTTAACAATGAGCAGATCACCTCCTTTTCTAATTTTACTTCCCCCAAATGATATCCTTTATACCACTTCTTGCACATCACCATACTCACTCCTCCTCTGATTATTTCCTACTCTTCTAGCTTTCTCCCTATACCAGAAACCAGTTCTTAGAGAAACTTCTATCCCAGGATTTGATTGTTGATGACTTCCCAGAATACTTTCAGCCCTCAAAATCTGCTTCATATTATTCCCAAGTTTCTGACCATCTTTTCACGACCTGATTTTCTTCTATCCTCTTCTACCATCCTCTTTTCCAATTTAGGAATCATAATCAAATCAACTATTATTCCTGAACCCTTTGTTAGCCACCTATAATTGTTATCCTCCCCTATAATTGTTATCTCCCTCAGCAATGCAAACTCCCTGAGTCCAGAGACTATCTTTACTTTTGTTTTTGTATACTTAGCCCAGTGCTTGATATGGAGTAACCATTTAATAAATGCTTTATTATTATTATTCATTCACTCATTCCACTGGTACTTATTTGTCCTTAACATTTATTTATTTATTTGTTAATAACTCTTTATTACCTTTGTTCCCTACAGACTTTTTTTTACAAAAAAATTTTAAAAAGATTAAAAACCATTTTCATTAAAGTATATATATTTATATATATGTGTATATGTATGTTCATGTATATATATATATAAATATATATATATACATATATATATGTATATATATATATATATATATATATAAAATATGAGATTTTGTTTCAGTGAGCAGCTTGAGATTGTGGAAAGCATTATGTAATTTTCCCAAACCTAATCACCCAAACATATTTTTGCCCCATTCAATTTTGGCTCTGTTCATATTCATTCTTAATATTATCTTTTCCTTGAAATTCATGCTATGAAGAAAAAGTAACTACATAGTAACTACATATTCTAGTGGGAATAAGTAAATTAATCTAAGATCAGCAATTCCATTTTGTTCTAAGTCTCCATTTTGTGACTAAGTGGTTGTTATATAAGATGTTTTCTATAATAGACAAACACTTGAAAGGTATAGTTTGGGAATGACATTTGTATATTCCAAATTTGATAAATAAGTTGTTGGTAACAAGTTGTTTATCATACAATCATAGTGTCCTTAATTTGGCAAACTGATAATGATGTATGTGTCCCCCAAATCTGGTAAGCAACTCATAAGCGTATTAACTTCTATTGATAATTCTTTTTTATCATAAGCTTGGGTTATCAATCATAATTGGAATTTAGATATAACTTGTAAATGTCTTTACCCAGAATCTTTAAAGTGTATTAGAAACTCTATTAGCCTGCTCCTGGGTCATAAATAATATGCATTCCCTTGTTTCCTTCACTTGTAAATTTGAGCATCCAATGTTAACTTGGGAGCAGACTGATGGATGGAAAATTGCCAGAGAACCATCTCAGAGTAAGAAGAAGTCTCTAGATAAGTAAACAGAAAATCTCAAGAGCATTTGTGTGAATTGTACTTAGTAGGTCCTTTAAAGAATAGGTGAGTGGTTTGTTCCTAGAGGGATTGTTTATATTGTTGAATAGTCAACAAAATTTGGTTGATTTCATAGATGAATTTACTTCTTAGTAGTGTACCATCATCCCTAATTAGCATGTCTAAAGGAAAATTGGTTTTGATACTACTAATAATAACCACAATGAGCATTTATATAGGACTTGTGTGTCAGAAAATGTACTAAATATTTTATAAATATCATTTCCTTTGATCCTCTCAACAAGCCTAGGAAGTAGGTGCTATTATTATCCCCATTTTTACAGATGAAAAAGCTGAATCAAATAGAGAATAAATAACTTATCCAAATTCACACAACTAGTAAGTGTCTCAGGCTGCATTTGAACTCAGGTGCTCCTGATTCCAGGTCCAGTGTTCTATACACTACGCTACAGAGGTGCCTAGGTATGTTTTACAGATGTATCTTGTGCTACAGAAACATAAAACAAAAAATAAATTCTGATTTAGTGAATAAGCAGAGTGCAATGGAATCATCACTTGACTGGGACTCAAAAATCTCAAGTTCTGATTCTTGTTCCGCAAGCAACTCCTTATGTGACTTTGGGCAAGTTATGTTACCTGACTTGGCCCTTGTTTCCCTTTTTATAAAATATGAGAATTAGTCTAGAGCAGGGGTTTTAAACCTTTTTTTTGTATCATGGAGCTCATTGATGTATGGTAAAGCCCATGGGCCCTTTTTTTATAATAATGTTTTTAAATATGTGGAATAAAATATATATAATAGTAAAGAAAACCAATTTTTCTCCCATAAATGTTCGTGGACCCATGGAAATCTAACCATTCATCCCTGTGGTCTGTGGGCTCTAGGTTAAGAATTCCTAGTTCAGTGTGTAGCTAATCATCTTTCTAGCTCTGAAAACAACTGCATGCCTCAGTGGAGGGAATGATGACCTTGGAGTTAGGAAGACTTGAGTTTAAATCCAGCCAGAGATATTAGCTAGCTGTATGACCCTGGATAAATCCTTCATCTGCTGTTTGCCTTACTTTTCTTATTTGCAAAATGGAAATAACCATAACATCTATTTTTCAGGATTATAGTGAAGAGTAAATGAGATAGCAATTATAAAGCACTTAGAGCAGTGCTTGACACATAATAAACACTATATAAATGTTAGATATCAAATATATTCTCTGCAGGTAGAATGTTCCAGCATTTAACAAGCAAGAAGAGACAGGTAAGTATTCATTCCTTTAGTCTAATGGTCTTCAAATATATTTGATTGTTTTGACCTCTGAATGTATAAAAAAGCACTCATTTCCCCATTTATGTATATTCACTTATTTATTACAAAGTTTATTCAAAATAGAAAAAAAATATAATACTAGAGTCACAAAGCCCCTGTAATTTATTAAGAGGATGACATGCCAGAACTATGCTTTAAGAAAATACTTTGAGAGCTCTATGGCAGAAGGATTAGAAAGGAAGAGACTTGTGACAGGGAAGTCAATTAGGAAGCTTTTGCAGTACTTTAGACAAGAATCAATGAGGGTTTAAACAAGGATCCTGAATATGTGATGTTTTAGAGGCAAAAAATGACAAGTTTTGGCTATTAATTGAATATAGAGCAATGAGAGTGATGAGTAAAAAATGAGATTGAGACTATGAACCTAGGTGATTAGAAGGAGATTGGTTTCCACAACAATATTTGGGAAGTCTGTTGAGGTAATAATAATAAAACAAAAATAATCTGAGATCTGTGATATAGCACACAATCCATTTATGGCAGTTCATCCTGTGCAACTCAAAATACTAAAGTGAAATGAAAGGGAGGGAAAGCCTTATTCATGAACCACTATCCTAGAGGGAGCATGAAGCCCACCTGAAGATCTCCTTTTATAATCAAAAGATGATGAGAGTTAGAGGGTTGAGTAAGGGAATTTATTTTTTGTCATTTCTTATGTGGGTACCTGAGTCAGATTCTGTTAGTGGCTGGTGCCTTACATAGAAAAAAGGTTTAGAAATGTATAGACAAGGGAGGATTTGGCAGAAGGGCAGACCTGGAGATTATTGGAAAATAATGCGTGAAAGATGTTCAGTGGTTACATTGGATGTTAGATCCTTTATTGTCCCTCATTAGAATATGATGATATTCAAGTTTCTGTCCTCTAATTGGTTGATCATGTACCCATGGAGTCATATTATGATCTCCTGGGTGTAAAGGGGCTCACATCCACTTTGACAATCACTTTTCTAATTAAAGAGCTCAAATGTAATTTATTCTAAATTTTTGAGATGAGATTACAGGCTAAATAAAACTTTTCATATATCCAATGACTTGTTAGCCTGAGTACTTGCAATAGAGTTTACTTTTTGGGAGGAAACTAATAGAGCCAAATAACACTGACGTTCTCAATGTTTACCTCGATAGTATGGAAGAATGAGACTGAGAAATTTTGTAAGAGAATCTTGAGTACCACTCTGTCATTGGCTGAGGTCCTGATTAATTATACAATTCTAAAGTGGTTAACCATTTAGGTACATATTTGTTTTATTTCTATGTGGCCATTCTTATAAAGCATTGCCATTATTGCTACATGCTATTTAAATATCCCAAGGACAAATAAAATCAAAATGTATAATTGTCATAGTTATATACCCAAAGAAGTCAGTCACTATACCACTTCAAATTACTTCATATTGCTACCATTAACCTGCATGACTTAGTCTTGAGTCTCCATCTCAGTAATCCCTATTCCCTACATCATCACCAGACTGAAGATTTATCCTGCTACTGCCACCACCTAAGTATGACATTACTATTACTATCCTTCTTTCCCTTGGTAGCCTCTCAAGACCATAGACTAGATTGGACTTAAAGGTAAAAAATGTGTGTGAAATTATATTTAAGTCCATTGCCCTCTTACTCATTTCACAGCCAGGGTGAGTCCCAATTTAATACCATTTCTGGTTTTATTCCCATCCATTCTCTCAGATCAGTATTTTCCTTCTCATGGAATATAAAAGGAACCTCTTACTTAGGTAGATTTTCTCTCTGTCAGTTTCATTTCCTTATATTTTGACCTTTGGAGCTTTAATCCAGTTTCTTTGCCTTCTTAATTCCTATCTCTGTCCTTACCTCCAGAAACATTTTGCTCTCTTATGAATTACTACTTGGATTGCTAACATTTTAACTATATTGACCCTTGGTGATCATATATTCTTTTGCCATCTGTCTTCTTTGATTTTCTGGTTTCAGATAAATTACTTATTTCCATGCTATTGCTTGAACTACTTTCTGAACCTTGTGTCTATTCCTGTCAATGGATCTAATGTTATAGATAACTTGAAGAGAGCACACTATCTTATTCATTCCCTTATGTGTATAAGTCTTCACTACTCATCTGACATATGAGCTCCTCCTGGGCTGGAGCCACATCTTGTATATCTTAAGTCATCATTGTAAAACCTTACACATAGTCAGCATTAAGTGATGCCTGCTGATTGCTCTTCATATGTGAAGGATCACAGGAGAAAGAGAGAAAAAAAATTAGATACAGTGATTTTTTGAATAACTGAGCAGTTATAGAATTTAGACAGTTTTCTGCCAAATTACATACTCTTTTCAAATAAAACAACATTTAAATAAAAAAGTTAGTTCTTGATAGCTGCTACTATACTATTATTTGATAAATAATAATAATAAAAAACGCTGCCAGCAATTTCTATCCCACTTTTTTTCCACACCAACAACACCAACTGCTAATCATTAGTCACAGAAAAATAAGCAGAAGAAATCCAGGAAAGAAAGTTTCTTTTCCTCTACCTTCCTGGTCTTGTTTCCAGCACAATCTCCATTGAAATCATCCCAAGAAGCAACCATTGTGGAGATAATATTTGACAAATAAATACTTTTATACATATAGCAGCCTTGACTTCCTCAGCAACCAGAGCTAGAAAAGAGTCAGAAAAGAAAGTTTTCTCCATCATAGTCCTTGATCCTATCCAATAGTCCAATATCAGCAATGGAGATTAATTTATCAGTGCAAGTGACAGTAAAGTACAAGTATCATGGAAATAGGACCATCTGTTTTGCTGAGGCACCCTGAAGACCATGGATCCTTTCCATCTGAGTTGTAGCCTCTTAAATGTGTTCTCTCTCCTATTAATATCATGTGATCTCCTTAAAAGAACTGACCATCTACAAATTTCTATTTATATCCCTAAGTCTTAGCAGAGTATAAGGCACAAATAAGAGCATGATAAATGCTTTTTTCCTCAACTCATTCTTTCATTCATTCATTTATTCATACATATAAGCAGGCACATACTGGTTAGCAAGTGAAGAAATAGTTACCACCTGAAAAGGCTGTAACTAGAGTTTTCATGACTTTTTCAGAGAACTTATGAACTTGTTTCCTTCAGACAGTTTACAAGGAGTGCAAAGAAGAAAAGCACAAAAAACAACTTCAAACAGTGTTTGCATCAGGAACACCTCTTCACTAAGCAGAGACAGTTTGGGGAGAGATTAAAGAGCTTCTCTCCCCTTTGAGGCTATACCTAACTTCTTGCCAACCCTCACTTCTCTATTGTATTTTTCATTTCATATCCCAGGGAAACTATCTTCCTGATCAAGAGCCAGTGGTGATGAGTTGGAGTGATGAGATTTTTCTTCCAAAGACAAAATAAAATAAAATGTTGCAATGATTTTAGTTGGCAGTTTGTAAATCTGATATAAAAGAAACCCTTGGAGCACCATTTTCCCCTGAAAATACAAGATAGCAAATCTTGAAAAGGAGCAATAAGAACAGAGTAGCTTTTTAGCTATTTTTGTGCTTAACATGTTTTATGCCTAGCATACTAGGACAGCTGGGGGCATCAGATATAGATAGGGGAGAGAGGGTCAAGTATAAGTATACTTAATTATGTCAAACTAGCATATAAATATAATAAAGTCAGGATATATACATATCCTAGAGTCCTACTATCCCAATTTGTGGTTGTCTCACTCTCTCTTTTAAATCTAAACCAAGCTTTAGCCATCACTCAATCAATAAGCATTTGTGAAGGGCCCTTATGTTTGAATCATTTTGAATGCAAAGAAAGGCAAAACAGTCCCTGATTTCAAGAGCACAGTCTAATGATGGAAACAATATGCAAAGTATATATAGGATAGATTGGTAATAATCAATTGAGGGGATCAGGAAAGGCTTCTTATAGAAGATGGGATTTTAAGCTGATACTTGAAAGAAGCCAGGGAAATCAGGAAATAGAGCTGAGGCAGGAATCCTCATGGGACAGATGTTTGAAGTCTGGAGATAGAATGTTTTGTTTGAGAAAATGCAAAGATTCCAATGTCAATGGACCAAAGAGTAGACAGTAAGGTGCAATAATAATGGAAAGATAGGAGGAAGGTAGTTAGTGAAAGGTTTTGAAGGTCAAAGATAAGGGTACCTGGAGGCAATAGGAAGCAGTTGGAGTTCCTTGAGTGGAAGCGTGAAATGCCAGACCAGCACCTAGAGGAGAATCTAATGGAGGATATCCCAGAGTAGGAAGAAACTTGAAGCAGGATGGCCAACCAGCAGGTTATTGCAATAGTACAAATGTGAGTATGCATTTCACTCTTTTTAGCCGTATCTTCACTGGGCATCAGACCTTCCTTTCCCTCCCCCTTTCCCATTATATATTATTTTTTTCCTATATTTTCATCCTTATCTAATTCAATTCTATCCCAAGAAAGATTCCAACCATGACCAGCACTTTTGTAGTCCTTTTTACCATTACATTGAAATTACTATTCTAAACTGAAAGGTAAAGCATATAGAGTTCTGGGCCTACACTCAGGAGAATTCATCTTTCCAAGTTGAAACCTGGCCTCGAACTTACCATGTGACCCTGGGCAACCCTGCCTCAATCTACTCATTTGTAAAATGAACTAGAGAAGGAAATGGAAATATCTTTGTTGTGCCACAGCTCCCCTGTCTCAGTTTCCCTCAGTTGCTGTTTGTTTCCCTTAATTATTCTGCCCAAAAATAGCAATCCCCACTTCCTGATCTTCAGAAATAATTGGACTCACATTCCAAAGGAGTTATGAAACCTCTAGATGGCTAGCCTCGACCTATCCCTTATCTGTATGACCCAGACTTACTGTCTTCTCCCAGTTTCTGGCATCCTTTACTCCTTACCTGCCAGAACTGAATTTATGGTTTCCTTGGACAGCAGATGTGCTCAGCTGTTCCCATGAGTTCTTTGTCTCCCTGGGCTATGGAGATTATAAAATTTCTGATCACCAATGAGGTGCTGAATACTTTATCCTATTCAGTCAGCTGACATGTCTGTCAGTCTAACTCTCTGGGATGGACTGCGTGCTTTGAGACATGAGTCTCAACAGTCCCGATCCATAGCTATGGATTCTGAACTCTCAATTAATATCAATAAAGCATTACCTAATTTCCAATGTGTGATACTGCCTCAGTTTCTCCCTGAGCATTTCTTTACCAAGAAAATCCCAAATTAAGTCATGAAGAGATGGACATAATTTAAATGACTAAATAATAACAAAATTTGAAACTGATTGATGATTCTACTACTGCTAAATACCAAAACTTTTCTGAAACAACTTCTACCTACCTCATACAAAAACCTAGCATTCCTCTGAAGATCCTTTCTCTCTTATTCAATTTACTCATCTCCCATTTCCTATAATCTACAGACCTAAGAGAAGTTAGAATACTCTTCTCTCCCAACTGACAATTGTTGACTATTGCTCATTCATCTGATCTGATTTTAATGCATACCCCTGCCACTATTGTTACCTGTCAATTTCCAGGGCTTAGAACATCAACAAAAAACTTTTTCTTTAAACTCCTACAATCTTAGCAACATCAATAAATAGGAAGATGATCTTCCTCATTTTCAACACAGTTCCTAAACTTCAATCACAAAGATTTTCATTGGAACACTTCTTCACTTACCTACCAACATGGCCTCATATTAGACCTCCCAATTACATGAAATTATATTTTTTCAAGATCATGAAATTTTTATTTCTACTCTCTCACACACAAACTTTTGTTTTTCTACTTCTCTCATTCTCTTTCTTCTGAAAAATCTGTTTTTCATTTTCATTTTGAACTTTAGTACCTCAAACTTCCCACAATTTCCTATTCTATCATTCCATTCTAGTTTTAAAAGAAATGTGATTTTAAAAACACAGCAGCAATTTATGTCTATATGATTCCTTCAAGAGTGCAAAAAAATACTGGACGTATTGGAAAATGAGTCAAAGCTAACGGATAAAGAATGAACTTTAAGTGGATTTCACCCTTCATAAGCAAACCTTCCTAAACCCTATAAACGGCCTAAAAATTATCCCTAAATAGGACAGACTTTCTTGGGGAGATAGCAAATTCCCCATCACTAAGATGTTTAAGCTGAGGCTAGATGATGACCATATGTGAATTCTTGTTTGCATCAGTTAGACAAGATGTTTTTTGAGGATCCATCTTCTTGATACTTATGATTAAGCTAGAATCCTTGCCAAATCCTGCTAGATATTTATCAGCAGGTACTAACAAGATCAACTCAAAAGTAGATATTGTCTCAAGGGAGTTAGCTTAAACAGAGTCAATATGAGTTCAAGGATGATAAATGAAAGCCTTGTAAGTAAATTTAAATGCCAGGTAATTCCTAAGGCTATGAAAAGGCAGCTTGGTAGAGATAATATGCTAGACTTGGAATCAGGAAGACTTGGACTCAATATTGTCTCAGATAATGTCATTGTATGATCCTGGAAGAGTCATTTGAGCTTCTATTTCTTTCTTTGTAAAATTAGGGAGCTGGAGTTGATGACCTTTCAAATTCATTTAAGGTCCAAAATGATGATCCTATAATCCAAACTAATGATCAGTGCTAGGTCTAGAAATTAGATGTGAAGACTGAAAACTTCCATCTCCTTAGAAACAATAAATTATAATGCTTGATTTTCTAGATGAGAATAATCTTAAATATAATCACAATTCTAGCTACAATTTGATTTAAGTACAATATAAATGACTTCCTGCAGTTCCTTGTCATCTTGCTAGCCACCATAAAGCACAGATCTCAGAGGACTTAATCATTTCATAATAAGAATTCCCTACTCTACTTACTTTAACCCTGATCTAAGCCAGGAATACTATGTATACCATCCACAAGTGGTCAACCAATCTCTATTTAAACATCACAGATTGGGAAATCACTATTTCCCCAAGGAAGTAAATTCCTTTGGGGTATACATATTGTTTTTTTCAAAGTAAAAAAAAAAGGAAGGGACAATAATGTTAAGGATGGAAATGATTCTGAAGAAATTAAAATGCTAAAATAAACCAAGTATAGAAAATTGAAGTTGTGAGTGTTAGTAAATTCATTGGGTGAATTTTTTTATAACTGTACTTCTTAAAATAACAGTTTTTTTTATTTCTTTAGCTTCTCATCTGCTTCTCCATGATTTCATCTCATTCCTAATTGGTCTAAGGTTTTGTCATTTAGGAATAAACACCAAATAGTCTATTATTTTCCAATACCAATGTTCAGCCTGTTGTGATATATTGTCAAGAGCTCTAAAAAAGAAATCAGAGGAAGTGGATTTAAATTCTTGTCCTACAGATTTTTACAACTTTGGACAAGTTAATTAAGCTTTCTTGCTCTCATTTATCTCCCTTATTCTAGACATTACAATTTCTACTAAAGTAACATAATATTGGCTAACTTTTTATTTATTTACTTTTGGTTTCCACATCATAGTGATACTTGTTAAGAATGTGATCCATTAGGATCCATGGTCATTAGAATGGAAGAGATCTTTGAAATTATCTAGTCAACACCTTACACTTTACAAATAGAAAAATGTGATCCAAAGTCACATTAAGCTTCTTGTTCAATATTACATTGGTAATAAATAGGAAAGCGAGAAATAAAACTCAGGCCCAGTAATTTTCAGTTTCCATTGTGTTACAAAGTAGCTTTCTATATATTTTTATACTGAATTTCTACAGCTTATTTTTAAAAATTCAACTACAGGACTTTATATTTATTTTTAATAATTTCTATCTTGTTACCTCAAGCTCACCAGACTCAAAATTTTTTTTTAATTTCAATATATTAATTAGTCCTCCATTTTGTATCATTGCTAAATTAGATAAATATTCTAGTTATTCTTTCTGGCCAATGACAGATATCTGTGGTACTTCACTAAAGATTTCCTTCCATCAAATCAATCCAGAAGTATGTATTAAATACTTACTATGTGCAGAGCATCTTGCTAACTATCGGGAATATGGAGAGAAGCGATTGCCCTTATCTTCTAATGTTGACATTAATCTTTTTTTAAAAATTTTTTTAATTCAATAGTATTTTTCTAATTAAATGTAAAGATAGTTTTCAACATTCATTTTTAGTTTTTTTAATAGTATTGTATTTTCCCAAATACATATATAGCTAGTTTTCAACTTTCATTTTTGTAAAACTTTGTGTTCCAAATTTTTCTACTTCCCTGCCTCCTTCCCAAGACTTCAAGCAATCTGATGTAGATTAAATATATGCAATTCTTTAAAACGTATTTCCATATTAGTCAAGTTGCACTAGAAAAAAGACCAAAAGGGGGAAAACCAGGAGAAATGAAAAAATAAAGAGGAAAATATGCTATAATCTATATTTAGTTTCCATTGTTCTCTCTCTGGATTCAGATGGCATTTTCCATCCCAGGTCTATTAGAATTACCTTGAATCAGTGCATTTCAACATTCATTTTTGTAAGATTTTGAGTTCCAAATTTGTTTTTCCCTTCCTCCCTTTTTCTACCCAAGACAGCAGGCAATTTGATAAAATTATACATGTACAATTATTTTAAATATATTTTCATATTAGTCAATTTGCAAAAGAAAGATAAGAACAAAAGGGAAAAACCATGAGGAAGAAAAAGCAAAGGAAAAAAGATGAAAATGCTATGTTTTGATCCTCATTCAGTCTCCACATATCTATTTCTGGAGATAGCATTTTCCACCCAGGGTCTATTGGAATTGTTGATGCTTTATTAAAACTATTTGCAGTCAATAATTTAACCATATCTGAATGCAGCTAAATGTGTTATCTTTCATTCACATCTTTTCCATTTGTCCACGAGAATATCATGAGGAGCATTTTCAAACACCTTTTTAAAAATCCAGTTATTTGGCTGACAATATAATATTTGACTATAAAAATACATTTCTTCTTTTAAAATCTATATAGTTTCTTAATAATGACCTTTACATTTTATAGATGCTCACAAACTCCCTTTTAATAACCCATTCTTCAGAACTTCATTGGTTTATGGTTTTAAATATCCCTTTTCATCTTTTTTCAGCTATTTGATTGTTTTAGCATGTCTCCCAATATCCAGAGTTCCTCCAAGAATATGCATAGGCCAAGTTGAGGCTGGTCATAACAATAAGATTTCTGGGGTAGGTACATGAGAGATATGGGAGGAAAAAGGTAGAGTTGAATAATTGGGCTGTCCAGATATCATTGAATTTAATGGAATGCTGAGATGAAGATCCAAAGGGGAGGGAGATCCACATTAACAGTCTAAGTCACAATGAAAATGAGCCACAAAATTAGTTAGAAGATAGAGTGCACTTTAGAGATCTTAAGGCAGAGCAAATCTCCATAGACTAATTTCAAAGGAATCTCTAAGAAAGGTTGTTCAGTGTCTAAAAAAACCCAGTCTTCTCAGCCTGGAAGAGAAGGAATCTAGCCTCATATTAGGACCAAATAGATATGGGGCTATGTTAAGTTATTAAAAGTAGGAACTAATCTGAAAAGGTGCTATTCTGCCCCAATCCAACCCAAACCTAGAGATTGATTCTGTCTTTTCCCTAGGCTAGTAAAACTGATATTTGAGTTGCTGAATTATATTCTGAGTCAAGGGAAGGAAAGGAAATGCCATCTGAAACTAGTCCCTTAAAATTTGTTCTAAATGCAGATCTCCAAAAGGGCTCTGTGGTAGCTAGGTGTCAGAGTAAATGAAATTTTGGAGTTGGAATTAGGAAGACACAATTTCCTATACTCAAAGGTCTATAAAATTGTGCATAACTTTGATGCAGCAATCTCACTCTGGGTCTACAACCCAAAACGATCATAAAAGAGGGAAAGGGACCCACATGTGAAAAAATGTTTGTAGCAGCTCTTTCTGTAGTGGCAAGGAACTGGAAATTGAGTGGGTGCCCATTAGTTAGGGAATAGTTAAATAAGTTATGGTATATGAAGACAATGGAATATTATTGTTTTATAAGAAATGAATGGGCCAATTTCTGAAAAGTCTTGAAAGGCTTACATAAATTAATGCTGAGTGAATTTAGCTGAACCAAGAGAACATTGTAGACAGTAACAACAGATTATGTGATGATAGACTGATGAAGTTGACTCTTCTCAACAATGAGGTAATTCAAAACAATTCCAATAGACTTGGGATGGAAAATGTCATCTGTATCCAGAGAGAGAATTATAGAGACTGAATGTGAATCAAAGCATAGTATTTTCACCTTTGTTTGTTAGTTTTCTTACGCATAATTTTTTCCCTTTTTGGTCTTTTCCTTAAATAATACGACAAATATAGAAACATGTTTTAAAAGATTGCACATATTCAAACTATATCAAATTGCTTCCTATCTTGAAGAGGGGAGAGGGAAGAGAGGGAAAGAGAAAAATTTGGAACTCAAAAGTTTTATAAAAATGAATTTTGAAAATTATCTTTACATGTATTCCTATTAAGGAAATAAAGTAAAAAAGTAAAAAGTTGGGAGGAAAAAAAGATACAAATTCAGATTTTCTGGGCCATTTCCTAGCTGTGTGATCCCAAGGCCAATCATTTAACTTTGCTCATTCTCAGTTTTTCCTTAGATAAATAGGGTAATATTGGTGTATTCTTCACAAGAGGATTGAGAAGATCAAATGAAATAATAAAGTACAGTATAACTCTTTAAAGCATTTGATACTAGCTTGCTGATTCAACCTCATAAATATTTAAAATTCTAGAGATCTGGAAAGAGGAAAGCAGAGATTTATGTCCTTCACAATTCGATAGAGTTTTTAGCACTGGGCTTGTTTTTATGCCTAAGCAATGTGATAACAGCTCCTTTGTCTATTTTTCCTTAAATAAGCTGCACCTAGATAAGTTCTAGTCATCATAAGTCTGATTCCTTCAGAGAAAATGGACGTTGGCATTTGCCACTCATTTCAAGTGCACTAAGAATTTATCAAGTGATCAAAATAAAAGGTAGTAGTCAAGGTACTGAGACAAAAGTGTGATCTCTTTGAAATCTTGAATTCTAAAGTCCAAGACCCTCTTGAGAACACTGTTACCATTGACCAAATTTTACACGCACACATACATGTACACATACACACACAGACATGCACACACACCAGATCTGCTATCCCATAAACATAAAACATCACTAGTGAATAATTAACATCTTCTTGGCAATTTATGGTCTCAAATTTAAATTATTTATTACAGATCATTCAGTCTATTTATTTATTTATTGGAGGGAATTTACATCTTTCTAACAAAGTCATCTTTCTACACAGTAGACCACTGCTGCCTCCATTGCTTTCCCTATACATCACAAACCAAGTGTCATAATCACCAAGATGGCACTGTCATTCTTCTTACTTGAATAATCATTTCTTCTTCACTAGATAGAATCAGCACTGGGCCTGGAATCAGGAGTTCAAATCAGACTTCAGACATTTACTTGCAATTTACTGGGCAATTGACAGCCTCTATTTGACTCAGTTTTCTCATTTGTAAAGTAAGGATATCTCCTGAGGTTGTTGAAAGGATCAAATGAGATAATATTTGTAAAGCACGTAGAATAGTATCTGGCACATAATGACTGGTGCTATGTGATTATTATTATTATATCAAAATAAAATATTTTAACTATTGTTTTTTCTATACAATCTTTTATGGTACTATTATAGTTAATCTGTAAAACTTATATTCTCATGTTATTTAAAGAAAACTGCACCATTTTGTCAAGATTTTTAAATTTATTATTGCTTCCTGGTTCTTTGCTCTATTTATCATCTTTTTTAAAAATCCCATTGCTTTGGCTCTTTTTATATTTATTTCATTTATCTAATTCTTCCAGGTTACTAAGATTTCATTTAAGTATTTTCTTAATCATTTATTACTATCTTGCTAGTTTTTTACGTTCTGAAAAATAAAAAATAGAGCTATATTAATAGCTTACTTGGTATTTTAATTTTAAAGTCTTAAAATGTTAAAGCCAATCATAAATGCTAATGGAAAATAGTACTATGTAAACACATATATATTTGTATAAAGTAGAATAGTAGGTCCATTTTCCCTTTTAAAGAATAATATATTAAAGTATTTTTTTAACATTATTACATAATCTTTAAACATTTCACTAACATTGAGGAAAGACTCCCAAAGTCACATGCCTAGGATTTCCAAAATCTCTTTATTTGCTACTGTCAACATGAATTATGTACCTTACTTCTGTCAAGAGATTACTCTAAAGCTTCACTTTTGTTTATTTACAAATTATTTTATTACAATTGACTTCTCATACCCAAAAGCAATATCAAGTATTTTTTAAATATCATACTAATATATAATTTAAAATACTTAGACCTATGTTGTAAACTCTCATTTCTCACAATGTGACTTCCACTTAAAAGCACATTTATTCAACTACAATTGAAAATCTGTCTAAAAGTCTCATAAACAACTAGGTGTCTGAAAAATGTCATAACAAATGGGAAATGGATAGGAATAGAATTAAATATTGCCTGCTAGTATGTGTGTGTGTAATGTATTCTTTTGAGAGACAAAGTCTTGTTACTTTTTACCACTACAAAAGGTTTTATAATGAAGTTCACTATGACAGTTTCAAAATCAAACTGTTTCAACTTAGACATCTATGGCTGCTTACAAACTCCTTAAAACTTCATCACAGACAGTATTGAAAGATGGTAGCAAAAGTGGGGATTTTTCCCTGACTTTTTCAATGGGAATATTTTCATTTAGTTTATTCTGGGTTAAGAGTAGGGAATGGTACAGTAAACTCTCAACCTGACTAGTTGATCAACAGACTTTAATAACAGTGAGGAGACAAAAACCATGCAGAACCCTTTAAAATATGCTTTAGAGTTTGTGATACATTGAAGCAACATGATGATCTTGAAAGAACTCAAAAGACAACATTAAGGTACATCCCCAAATGTCTTTACAACTTATTGGCTTTCTATCTAGCTTCATGATATGTAGAGATCTAGGTATAAAACTCAGGACCCACTTTTAGCCAGATTCTAAGATTCTTATTACATCCTGCTGTGTTTGCCCTGATTTCTGCTTGCCTTAGAACTAGTGTCACCTTCCTTCTCCCCTACTTCCTTTCTAACATGGTCCCATACAGTGTTTTTTGTTTGTTTGTTTGTTTTTAATGTTAGTCTTTTGGAGGATGGTTTCCTATTCATTCAGTAATTCTTTTCCATTCTTTACTATTGATTTACAATAAGTCCTAAACCTTTTCGGGGTGGGGAGAGTAGGGAGATCATTTGCACTAGTCAACTTGACAAAATTATCTTTTCCAATTCCATGTTCATTCATTTTCTCTATACAATCTATATACATACTTTTCCCCATAACAACAACAATAATGACTACCATTTTAAAAAAGCTTAAAGTTTTACAAATTATTTTACCAAAGTTAAATCATTTGATATATTATCTGCATAACACACATATATGGCTATATACTACTTCCACCTTCAAATATGTGGGCCAAAACTTAACCAAAGGGTATAAAAAATGAAAAACATCTCAACACTATATAAAAATTATTATGATATAGTAGAATGTGCTTTAGACTATGTGATCAAATACCTGGACTCCAATCCATGCCTCACCACCAATTGGCATATGACCTAGATATATCACTGTCATTGTATCACAAATTCTTCATATGTAAAATGAAGGAGTTGGACCATTACTGGATTTGGAATTTTTAACCTGAGGTTTCTTTTTTTTTTTTTTTTTTTTGCTTTTTGCTGAGGCAATTGGGGTTAAGTGACTTGCCCAGGGTCACACAGCTAGGAAGTGTCTGAGACCAGATTTGAACTCAGGTCCTCCTGACTTCAGGGCTGGTGCTCTAACCACTATGACACCTAGCTGCCCCAGGTTTCTTTTTTTTAATATCTTGATGACATACTTGGTTTTTCTTGTAATCTTATGTAATTTATTTTATGCTTTTGAAACAGTATTCTGAGGAATCCCCAGGCCAAAAGAGCCCTTGACACACATACAAAAAGCATAAGAACTTTTGAACAAAGATAGCCCTAATACCTTTCCAGCTGTAATATTCCATAATTCTAATTCAATATAATAATTGAGTTGAGAATTTTGTTTTTGTTTTTTGCTTTTGTCTACTGACTCACTTTTTAGGCATCTATGTACTTAAATACTTGCCAAAACCTTCACTGAAACTGCTCTCATCAAAGGTATCAACAATATTAATTGTCAGATCTAATTATCTTTTCTCATTCTTTATTTTATTGACCTCTCTTTATTACACATTATTAAGCAGTAGCAACTTCTCTTCCTCTCCTCCTCCTCCTCCTTTTCCTTTCTTCTTTCTTCTCTATGTCCCTCTCTCTTTTCTTTTCTCTCCCCTCCCCTCCTTTTTCTATTTCTCTCTTCTCCTTCCCTCTTCATCTTCCAAGAAGGTTAATTATCATTTGGAAATAGTGCCCCTGACAATTACTACATATATGATCATATTAAATATCATTAAACACTTTTTCCTCCTGGATACTCTCTTCACTCTGAGTTTTTTTAAATAAAAATTCTCTCTTGGTTCTCCTTACGTTTCACTATTTCTCATAATATTTTGGTGCTTCACCAAATACATTACACCCACAAACTATGAGTGTATTCCAAGTTTCCATATAGGCCTTGTTCTCACTTCACATTAATTTACTTGATTATACTTTCAGTTCCTGTGTATTTGACTTTCGCCTATATATAAACAACTCTCAGATCAAGACTTAACTGTTTCTCCTGACCTTTAGTCTCATATCAGCAATTGCTTATCAGATATTTCAAAATGGATATCCATGAGTATCCCAGACTCAGTCACTAAAAAGGAACTTTCCTCCAAAGGCATCCTTTTTCATAGCTTACATGAAGGCACCATCATTATTCCAATTACCCAAGTTCAAAACATTAACATCATTCCGCACATCCTCACACTTACTAACCCCACATATAGAATCAGTTGATAGATCTTATTACCTCTGTCTCTACAATATCTCTAGCATACTTCCTCTTCTTCCATTTAACCACCAACCTATTTCAGGCACTCGATATCTCACCTAGACTACTGCAAGAGCCTCTTACTTGGTCTCCCAATTAAAATCTATTCTCTACACAATTGACAAAGTGATTTTCTGAAAGTGAAGTTTAACTATGTTATATTCTTCTGATCCTTCCCACATATATTTTTGAAGTTTATTGTCACCAGATCATCTCCAAATCAAATAGATACTCCTTTATTTGACATTTAAAGCTCTTTAAAACTAAGCCTTACTCTTGAGTCTCCATATATATTACTCTCCCAAATAAAATCTATATTCTAGACCATACTGGTCTACGTGCATACAATCCTTTATTTCTCCTCTTTATGTCTTTGTACTAGCTTCCTCCCCCCTCCTCATGCCTGGAAAAACTCTCCCTTTTCATTTCTACTTTTTGGAGTCCTCAGATTCCTTACAGATTCAACTTGAGCACTTAAGAGACCTTTGCTGATCTTAGATATCTGATTAAATTTGGCATTAACAAGAACTCTTTAGATAATAGCAAGCTATGTTTGAACAGTTTTATATTTTCTGCTACATTATATATTTAAACACATACAAGGATCATACATTTAGGGATCTCAAAGGGCTTCCAGTCCAAACTCTTTATTTTAGAGATAAGAAAACCAAGAACCAGATGGGTTCACAGACTTACGCAATGTCACACATGGATATGAATTCAGCTCCTCTGATTCCAGGTATAGTGTTATGTCCAGTCTACTGTGACAAATGTCCTATGAGCTAAGCAAGTCAAGTGTTATTACCACTGTGTTACAGAGAAGATAACTGAGGCCCAGATAAGTTAAGCAGTTTGGTTAATGTCACACAATTAAAGACAGATCCTGGACTAGAAACCAAGCTCTTAACTGAATTCAATGTTTCTCCTTCTACATTGCATTGCCTAGTAACTAATTAGGCTTGACATTTGCTAGAGTTTTTCCTTTATCTGTAACTATTTTGCCTTTTTTCATACTGCATAAACAAATAAAAACCTTCCCTGGAGTGCTAACAGACAATGTTTCATTGGAAATCCTGGCCCTGCACAATTTCCCTGCCTTGTTTCTGTTGCCTTCTTAAAGAAATGACTCAAGCAAAGAGCCTATCTATTTGGTACAGTAAGTACTTTCATGCCATTTAGTTTCCATTAAAACAAAGTGACATCCATTTTTCCTAGGGCAAAATACTGGAAGTCAGAATTGTGAGCAGTAGTACTTTGCCATTGAGAGGCAGGAATACATCTTTGAGATGAAAGCTTCTGATTAGAAAGAGGCACATTGAGCTAGATCACTCTGGCATGAGCATACCCTTTGGGAGTTGGTTTGCACTGTTTTCTGGAGTTGTAACCCACATACAAAACAGGAAGTACGGAGACTCAAGAGTTTTAGAGAATGCCCTTCATTGAAAGTCAAGAAGTTCACAAGCTTGATCCAACCAGAATTTCCTCATGCAAAGCTTTTTTTTTGGTAGAATCATCTATCCAAGGCAATTAGAGACTCTAGTCAGAAGGTACAAAGAAGGTAAGAGTCACCTTGTCCTTTCTCCATAATGTGATTTCCTTAAAAGAGGGGAAAGGATTTGCTGCTGCATAGTGTGCTATAAACTGGGAAAGAGCTGATTTCTAGGGTCAATTCAAGTAAAAAAATATTCTTGAGCATTTACCATAAGCTATGTTAATAGCTGGTGACACAAATGCAACCAAAAAGAAATGATCTCTGCCCTTAAAGACCTTCCATTCTATGGAAGAAGATAACACATAAAAGAGTTAAAAACTGGTGTTGGGGGTAGCACAGGGATGAAGGTAGCCACAGGTGAATATGGTTGGTGAAGTCTGGAGAGTCTAGGAGAGGAATGAAGGGTGACTGGTTTGGGCTTGTCCTTAAAGTGGAGGATCCAAGAGGAACTTACCAAGAAGAGAAGAAAGCTACAGAGTAGATGGATTTCCTAGGGTTAAAAGGCTGAAGAGAAAGGAAATGTAACTTCCCACACAAAAGCAGACAGGGGATGAGAGAACTTCTAGGATGAAAAAGCATCTAAGGTATGCATTGAAATCCAGAAATTAAGTAGCAAAACAAAGAAAGTAATGAGGAATACATGCCCTCCTTCACATCCCCAATGAAAAATGTTGCCCAAACTTCTTTGAGTGTGTCTCTTTACCCAAAGGCTTTGAAGGAAGGTACAAGAGGTTCCTCTGATGATATCAGAAAGTAGGCAAGTTTGATTAAAATAGAAGCTGCTAGATGTGCTAGCTCAGAAACACAACTCTAAACTGTTGAACCTTGCTCTGAAATATGTGACTTGCTTTTTAAGTGCCAGACCATGCTTCCTTTGTTGCTTGTGATACTCCTTAGGACTCCAACCTACTCTACCATGGATTCCCACATCCTATTTTCTTGCTTTCCTATTAATGACTAGGAACTTATTATGTACCCATTTCCTACCTTCTTTGAATTTAGAAGTAGAAAACAGACTCCTGATGATGCCAAAATAACCAACTGGACAAATTGGTTCCAAATAAAATTGTCATAGAAGACATTTAAAACTAGTATTATACATTTGGATAAATAGTTGTTATTAATTGATTTCATAAACATATGATTTTAGAAAAAATGTAATGTAATGTAATAAGGTACCTTTAGTTCCTTAGGAACAGAGGTGGAAGAAGAAATATTAAAACTACCCTAGTGAGCTGCCAAGAAAAGGGAATTAGAGTTCTAGTAGAGAATGGAGAATAAGAGCTTCATGGGTGGGAAACCAAAAGCCCTTTAACTGTGCCTTAGCAACATTCTTGTGAAAGAATGTTGATGTATGCAATATCATGCAGGGGGTGCCTATAATTGATATGATGTTTGGGCACCCCATAAACACAATAACTCCTTCATGTTGATAATTGTGATGCACTACAGATTTTGCTACAATATTAGAAGATGCTTTTCATTTCCCTAGTGTCTCCCAAACAAGTTTCAATATCATTATAATTAATAATAATTACAGATAAAATCCTAGGCCTTTTAAGTTATAAAAATTGATTCTCACCATGAACCTCTTCATGAAAATGTCATATCTTTTCAAAGAGATTGCTATTAGAACAAATTATAATACAAAGAACTTACATAGCACTTTTGTTTGGGGAGGTAATTTAAGTTTATTACCCTTCTGTTGGAGAGAAACTGCAACATTACCAGGGTTAATTGCCTTCCCCAAGGCCAAACAATACAATATGACAGAAAGAAAATGAAATTTTGGAGTTGCAGATATCCCCTTCAAAGACAAGATCAAATTGGATAATTTAGCCTCTATTGGAGTATCTTCAAAAGAATATCAAAAAACAAAGATGTTGTGAAAATGAATTTTAAGGGTTACCAGAAGGTAAAATTTCTATTCCATAGAGCTTCCTGCTTTGCCTACATAGCATAAGACAGGTCCTCCTAATATAGACTCCTGCTGTATCAGTGGGAATCCAACATTTTGTTGATGGTGATTAAATATTGCACCAGTTGATGCTAATGGCTGCCAAATGAGACAGACACAGTTAAGAGAGCTGTGATAGGCAAAGCTGCTCACTGCTGAAGGCCTGTTTATAGAAGAAAGCATATGGTCAGGATACTACACAAAATTCTGCTACCTGGTCCAACATGCATCATTTTGAGCCTGTAAAGAAGGAAGAAACAATTTTCCAAGACAAGGTGTCATTTGGATTTGCACATATGTAGAAACTTGCTAACAGATATCTTTTGCAAGATAGGTCCTGAAAGAGTTCTCTGTAAATATACTCAGTTTCATTTCTGAGACTGGTTTCCAGGGGATTCTCTGGAACCTTGCAATGAAATCTCAGTGACCCAAATTTGGGGCCCAAGATGAAATTAATAAGCTATCTATGGCTATTTGGCTTCCCCTTGCAATCTCCTTTTCTTTCCTTGAAAGCTAAAAAAATTAACCACTTCCTAGAGGGTGCCTCTACATTAAAGGCTAATTTGTAAAATCCTACATTAAAGCAATTATGACTTTTTGATCATATTCCCAGACACTAATAACTTCACATTAAATATTTTCTTATGCCTTTTTACAGATATCTTGTAATGTGATTTCTCTTTCAAAGCCAGTATGGGTTCCAGAACTTGGAATGGCATCAAACCAACATTTAAACCATGTGCATCAAGAAAAGCAAATAGCTAAATATGCCAGGAGCTAATAAATTAACCTGATCTACTATTCTAACATTTATACTTGTTTTTGTAATGATTGGGAGGGGGGTAAGAAAATACAAATAAAATGCTGCAAAATATTTTAGAAACACCTTCAACTGAATTTATAGTAATTATTATTTATCATGCTACTATATGGTCTCCTAAACTTCAATTAATCACATGGTCACAAAAGCAAAATAAATTATTTTGTACATGTCATGAAAACAGTGACTAACAACATCTCCACTTTAATTGTGAATCTTTATTATCCCCAATCAAATTAGTACACTGCCTCATAACAATAAAAAGAGAAATGGAGCCTCTTTAAGAGCAAAAGACAAAAAAAATGTGTTCCAAGAAAATCCATCTTCATTCTTATATTTTCCCATCTTTTTTACCTTTTTACTATATAATTTATTCTCTCAATGTTGAGGAAAAGTCTGAGTTCCCTAAAAAGCCATGAAAAGGAGAGAGGTATCAGTCCTATCCTTAAGGTCTTAAGGTCCTAGATGCAGTATTTTTTATTTGTGAGATTCTATTTCATGTTTCTAATAAAAACCCTTGAATCATGACTTGGAGGAGCCCATTACAACAGGTACAGTATAAAAACATGTTCTAACAAATTTAGTGTCACTTGTAAAAAGTTTTGCAGGTTATTTTCTCATTTTATGCTGTCAGAAAGTCTCTCTACAAAATTTGCTCATATGTTGCCCAGATAATTTATCATGATACACTCTTCCAGATTAACTTGGAAGTACAATGTTAACTATTACTCCTCATCATGGCTCAAAATGTGACTGAGCCCCAATAAAAATGTAGTTAAGATCAGTGAACCCAAAGTGTGCTTTACCAATCCAAGAAGTAATAATCAAACAAAACAGTATTTCTTTCAGTGTCATGACACAAGTAATTAATTACAAAACAAAGGCCTTGGATCCAGAATTTCATTACAGCAACTTCCTCCAGTGCTGCGTAAAACAAGTATTACAATATGTTCACAATCAAAGCAACCACAGATCTGCCAAAGTATATCTATTAAACCTGCTTTTCCTGGAGAAAACACATATCCATATCTTTATGTATAAGTCCTAGGACAGCATTGCTGTGTGTATTACAGCACTTCTCAACTTTTTTTTGTTTGTTTTAGGACTCCTTTGTACTCTTAATTCTTCAACTGTAAAATGGGAATAAGCAACTTTTTTGCAACAGGTATTTTTCTAACATTATATTTGTTATACAATTTTGAAACCTAAAGAAATATACTTTTTATTCTTTAAATTTCTATGTATCTTAAAATTTATTGAGGTCATTTCTTTATACATATTATATTTATTACTTTTACCATATTAAAAATTAAAATATCATATTATTATGAAAATATTTTTTGACTTTTTGGACTCCCTCAAAGGGCCTCAGGGACTCCCAGGAGTCCCTGCTTTCAATATCAGAAACTGCTGAGGTATGGTCTTGGAGAGGGAGAGATAATTTGTTTTTGTGATATTGTTTGGGAACAGTTCTTTATTCCATTCATAAAAATGTTATATTGATGCCTTTTTATCTTATATCATATCCACTTCTGCATATAACATACTTTAAACCCATAATTGAAAACTCCTTGTAATAATGAAAACAGGTAAACAGAAACAAATAAAGAGACTTCATTTATCAATATATGTAATATTCTTTCAATCTGACTCCCATCTGCACAGAGGAACACAGATATATATATATATATGTATATATATATATATTTTAAAATAGCAAGAGAAAGATTTAGCCTTCTTAGTGTTGTGACAGAAACTTTAAGATTGCTATTAATCTGGGGGTACAGGGGAGAGTCAACCAAAGATTTGTAACTTGTTCATGTGGTTTAATTCCCTATTGGTGTTGAAAAAAAAGGAGTCTGAAAAACAAAAACATGTTCTTGCTCCAGAGGGACATTCCAATGTCAAGGTGATAATGATATTGAAATAAGATAGGTATTTATCATCTCTGCCTAGTTTCTAAAAGTTTTTGTTACAGATCTCAGAGTGAAATATCATAATTTATTGAGCTACTAGCTTGGCAATGAGATTTTCAATCATCTCAAGAAAAGCTGTAAAATGCTCTAGGGGCAGGAATAGGTTTTATTGGTATTCTGTATGTATTCAGAAGTAAGCTGGAATCCAGCAACTTTTGTGCACTGTATTATTTTTTATAATTATAAATATATACCTGACCAAACACTTCAGAAAAACATCAGAGATCTGGACTTACCAAGAAATGGGTCAGATTTAATGAATCACATACCAAGGCTATTAACATAATGCAGGCTATATTATCCCATCACTACCTTTCTTCTACTCTACTCCACTGCTATCAGCAGATGTGGTATTTAGCCCACTATGGGTTTCAGAACTTCTTTACTCAGAGGGTGAAAAAATACTTTGTTTGCTTTCCTCCTATGTATTTCTGTGCCCTTTCAAACTATTTTAGGCAATTTAATTCACTGTAATTCATTTCTACTGCATTCACTAAGTAGCAGTTAAGCTGCACAGAATAAAAAGTAGCAAGAAAATATTTACCCTAGACCACAATTCTAGAGGAAAAATTCTCTAATGATTTCAGACTTACATCAAATAAGCTACTCATAGATACTAACTAAACATTTGCAGAACTCAAAAGTGGGTCATTCCTTATAATATTGACACAAGGGATTTATATTTGAATTATACATATCACATCACCTCTTGGGATAAAAGAACAATTATGCCAAGTCTCTAGTTTTAAAGGCAAAATAACATACCACAGAGAGCAAAATATAGTTTATTGACCCCCACCATGCCACAGGTTTTCAAAGTTACCCAATTTAAGCCCTCCATACCTTATGATGGCTGGCTTTCCTCACAGACTTATCCATTACCTAAATATAGATAGCCTTTCTTAGTAGAAATGCCAAAGGCCATAAATGTTTCATAATTGAGCACATAACTCGGAGTCCACTTCCATACATCCCTTTTTATGATTGCAAATTAGAAAATACTGAAGTAATTACTGCCTTAATAGTTCAATACTTGCAACTACACATACTTTATGAACATCACCAGCAACTTTTACTCCCCAGAGCAATTTCATGAAGAACATGATGGAACTTAACTTGTACAATTAACCAAATCATCCAAGATTCCTTCATTAAGCCATTAATATAATACACTGCTGAGTGGTGGGTTGTCTAATTTTTATGATGCTTTTCATTTCTATTCAATGGCTGTAGTTAGGGTGAAAAATCAGCATCTGCAAGATCAGCAAGATGATGCAAAACACTTGCAGTACACTAGAAGCCTTTTACACTGCTTCCATGGTTGGCCTGAGGACAGCTAATGCCAGAGTTCCAATAAAGGGAGAGATGCTAAGTTCCAAAAGGAAGCATCCACTTGCATTTTCCAAATAGAACAGAGCAATCCTTTTTTCATCCTTAGATTTTCAGATACTTAAGCAGAAAACAATTCTTCACTTATTATATCCCAAACATCATTAAAAGGGATATAGCTTGCTTGTAAGCAAATCCTACCTTCTGTAAATGCATATAATTCCCATAAAATGTTATATATCACTAACCCTGATGTACTATACATAAGGAGAGTTTTGGCATTGTTTAGCAATATCTTTGTGTAATTGAATAGGTGAAAATCTGACATTTAATAAGAAACTTAAAATGCCAATATCCAATGTTTTATTGCTTAGCTTGAATTTGAGGCAGCATACCTGATGCCAAATGGGACACTTGTTTTTAACAAATAGTGTAAATTATTTCAATTTTAGTTTGGTGTGATTATATATTTTTTGAAGTTTGAATTAATTCTATGTGCTTATAGGTGATATAAATAAAATTTTTTGATTTGTCTTTAACTGCCATCCATATTTCTGAAGTCAGAGCCAATCAGGCTGACATCTGAGAGTGAAATGCCTCATTTAAGATTCAGCATAGAAAAATTAAGTCACAGTATATTTAAGTCCACCAGTAAAGTACTTTTGACAAGTTCTTGAATTTGGAATTGCAATTAGCTTAGAGCAGTGACTATTTTTACTTAGAAACTTGGAATTTTAGCTTTAGAAAGAAATATTAGTAATTAATAGAATTTCCCTTTCCCAAAGAAATTTGATATAAGGATCTCATTTTGCCTTTATGTGGACAAGACTAACAGAAAAAGATAGAAATAATTAATAGGTTATCAGTTTTATTTTATGCAATTTCATAAATACCCAATACTTTCCCTCAAAATTTATAGTACTTGTGTAAAAAGAGTGATGAACTAGGAAAAAAGAAATCAATTAATGAGTAAGTTGTTAATTGCTGGTTTCCTAAGTAAAAGTGCTAGGAATGGAAAAACAAACCAACTTGGCCTAAAAGGTCAACTACCACAAACTTCAGAGCTATTTCATTATTGTCTTAAAGTGTTATTATTTTTAAATCAAATCTTAAGCCAACAACTAAACAAATATTACCAGCTTTGTACTTTGTACTTATTATCATGTAGATGCTCATTTATTACCATAATCTGAACTGTATTATAAACCACCTTGTCAAACGTCATAGTGATTTTCTTAGCCTCATTATGATTTTTTTTACTTGAAAAAGAAAAAAAATCCTAGATTCATTTGCTAATGAAATACAACAGCCAAAGGAATAATAATTTCAATTTTCTCTCTGTTTCCAGTAGTTTGCATATTCTTCCCTAGTTCCCTGCAGAGAACTGACAGAGACTGGAAACTCCCCAGCAGCTAACAAAACTTTTTCCCTAAATTACACCACTGATAATTCTCAGTTATAAAGAATCAAAGTCATCAGGATAACAGACCAGCTGAGTGCTAACTACTCTCTTCCATTAAAATCCTCATGCAAATTAGACACAAATACCTTATTCAGACACAGCTTATATTACAAACTCAATCTAAATATGTTTCTCCACTAGCAGTCCATCCAGCATGCCAATGACTATGTGCTAAGTGTTTGAATTAAGATGAATGTACTCAAGCAGAGGGAAAATCAAATAAATGCTGTTCCTACCTTAAGTGCCTTCGAGGAGTGACATTTGACATGATGGGACACACTAGCAGTTTGGTTCATGTTTCAGGACCATGGACAGAGCACAATTCCAGGAGGAATTCCAAGACAGAGTACTGAGGCTTTCCTTTGCCGGATTGTTGCTGCTGCTGCTGCTGCTGTTACTGCTGCTGCTGCTTCTGGTGGTAGAGTGGCAGGCTGAGATATTGTTTGCTTTAAAGGGTCTGTATCTCACTTAATTCTTAAATAGAACATCCACTTGGTTCATCATTCTCAAACCTCTTGATAAAGTGGAATAGAAAGCTAGAGACTGCTTTGCACTCTCCCTGAACCTTTGTAGTACTGAAATGTGACAGCTACACAGCTTAGCCAATGATCTCAGTTCCCATTCTCTTTTCAAAGAGAATGAATACTAGCAAACACATAGGAATCAATTGCAGTCCCACTATTTAAAGGGGCACTCTCAACCCCTTTGAGACCACATTTGTTCTACTTTTTCTTCAGATAAAAATGAATTAATACTAAAAGTCTTCAGGGTAGTTAACTGAAATTCATTTAATTTTGCACTGTTTAATTTTACTTCCTCTTGGATACTTCTTTCAAAGTGAATGGCTTCATAAGTGTGAGAGTTTCCTTTTACAGGTCAGATTATATGCCTGAATCATGAAGACTAAACCCTACATCCTTTCTGTATGAAGTTGGCACATTTTCAAGAAAACTGAGAATTCATAGTATAGAAGACATAAGGAATTACCTATTCTTTCAATATATGATAGAATCTAAAACTGAAATAGAAAATTTGGGTCACAAAAGCAGATTCCTGGAATCTACATTAATTTAAAAATGTGCCATTTCAAGTATATTTCAGGAAGTGTCTACTATAGATGAGCAATTATGACTTCAAAAGACTTATGACAATGCAGTCCTCCTGCCTGATGTAGATGTGAGGTACAGAATGAAGCATACATTTTCAAATTGGGTCTATATATTAATTAAATTAATTAATATATTTTTGCTTGATTATACTTATTTGTACTAAGGGAACATTTGTGGGGAGGAAGTGTCAGTTGGAAATGGCAATGATGAATAAAAGAGCACCAATAAAGTAGTTTTAAAGCCTTTTAAAATAGTTTTTTTTTAATTGTCTTTGATAGGTGAATCATTCGATCTTATTCAGTAGCATTATCAACATCTCAACTAGGCTGTTTTATATGCAAAATATACTCTCCCATTCAGTGAAAAAAAATAATGCATTGGACTAATCACACTCATTCACATAACTAATTTCTGCCCTTAAGATGGAGGCTTCACTTATCCAAATAGGATTTTGATGAATACAGAATATGTCATTTTAGTAGGAACATTTTTACTAATCCCCATGTAATTCCTCACCATTTCAGTCAGGGCTTTTAAGTAGAAAAATGCCACCCTGAAAATGGTACGGTATAGGAAATTATTATAAGACTGAGTCAATAGGCAAAAGATATTATGGATGAATTGCAGCATAGGCAAGAATCAAACATTCTGTTTAGGGTTAAAGGGACTGTCCAGACTATGCTTATGGGAAGATGAATCCGAATGTTCTTAATGTAATTCAGAAAAAAATAATATTACTTCATTTAAGACTGAGACAAAAGATACTAGGTCAATGATGTTATGGTTATTAGAAAGTCAACTAGATATATGCATCATCAGGAAGGGTTCTCCTTACAAACTTGGTTAATGGTGAGTTATAGAAGGAAAGAAGGACAGCTAAGTGTCATAGGGGTTAGAATTCCTGAAGTCAGGAAGACTCATCTTCCTGAGTTTAAATCTCACCTCAGATAACTTATTAGTTGTATGTCCCTGGGAAAAACACTTAACCGTGTTTGTCTCAGTTTCTTCATAGTAAAATGAACTGGAGAAGAAAATAGTAAACCTTGCCATTATCTTTGCCAAAAACAAACCAAAAGAGGGATCATGAAGAAATGGACATTAACTAAAAATTATGGAAAAACAATGACAAAGAAACACTGAAAATGGTAATCATAATGCAGTCTGGTACAATGTCAGATGATCTGATTATCAGCAAATTTCAAAAATTCCAAATATGATCATAGATTCAAAGCTGCAATGATCAATCACATTTTGTAGCTGAAGAGAAGCACAATTAGAATAGGAAAATGAATACAAATTAGAAATTGTTGCAAAACCAAGTATCATTACATGTGAGCTGTTGCTCCAACAAAAATCTCAGACTTTATGCTCCTTTTTCCCACTATAGACAGACACAACAACAGAATATCAACATTGTAAGAGACCACAGAGAAAATCTAGCTGGGATTAGAAATATGTTCTATAACATCCTAACAACTGGATCTTCCAGATAGTCAAACATTACTCCTATTTCTTTCCTCTGGAAGCTTATAAAATAAAATCAACTTTTTGAACCCAAATCTATTTTCCCCATGTGAGTCTTAGGAATATTTAAGTTAATCTATTGTAACATTCTATGTTTCTTTTCAAGGATGAATATTCTAAATATCTTTGGTTAATTATCATATGACATGATTTTCAATATCTTCACCAGTCTGAAATAATCTATTTGAACAGATTTCAATTTCTTCACACTGTGTCTGGGATCTTAATCTCTGAAACACTGAACTAAACATAATAATCCAGATGTATTTTGACCAGAGTAGAAAATCAAAGGGACTTTTACCTCTCTCATTCCATAAATTATCACTTAGTAATTTTATTTTGCTTAGATATATTTCTTAGAGCAGAATTGCTTTAGAATTTTTAGGCTGTAAGCACTTCAAGCACAAATATCCAATCTTGTGCTCATTTTCATGAGACCCCACTCACAGTACCTAGAACAGAATCTTGTACTTAATATTTTAGAGAGCTAATTGAGGCACTATGTATTCCAGCCAACCTATACTATTAGCTATTTGTTCCCTAATCTTGGCATTCAATTTCTCATAACTTTGCCTTTGCACAGGCTGTCCCCAAAACCTGGGATGAATTCCACGCACAGTTCTGCCTCTTATCACTTTGATTTCTTTTGAGAGTAAGTGTAGTTATCACTTCAAAAAGGAAGGCTTTTGGAGGGATTCCCTATGTTCTTCGCATCTCCTCAATAAACAGTACTCTTGCTCATAGGGTTCAGTGAAGTGATGTTTGATTATTAAATACTTGCTTAAGTAGTGTAGAAAAAAATTGTTCCAATTGTATTTCATATGTTTTTTTCATGCTTTCTTTTTGCTTTTCACAAATTCTGCTATTTTTTCTTAGCAGTTATTAACCTCTCTAGAAAGAGAAATTTCTGCAATAACTCTCACATAAAAAACAAACCTTTTCTTAGTTGAATAAATGTAATATATTTTACTTTTGTGTTTTCCAGCATTTTTCAGTATTCCAGTATTAGAATTTTCCATTATTTTTAAAAAGTGCTCATGGCATTAAAATATGGGTTTCATATTACATACAAATCTTTGGCATCTTTTTTAAAAAAATCTTGAATCATGCTTTACTATCTATTTCTTATTATCTTCATATTTCTTCAACCTTTGCCCTGAATTCACTAAATGTCATAGCATGTGACATATATGACATTAATTTGGAAAATCATGTCATATTCTTCATAAAATTTCTGTCCATATCCATCTTTTAAAATCATTGCTGACATATAAACTATAATTATGTTCATGGTAATCTTTTATAAAAACAAACAAAAAAACCTTTGTCGGTATTACAATATTATGATTACAATCAGTATTACAATATTAAAATCCTACAGAATAATGTTTTTTTTGTTAAATTTGAACATGTAATATAGCCAGTTTTTCCAACTCCCTTCTTTATCCCTTCACATAGTATTGGTTTCCCAGCTTTTCATTTAGTTGCAACTTCTTTCTTTCTTCTAGTTTTATTTATTGCAAGAATCTCAAGACTGACATATTTCAGCTCCTCCACCAATCTAGGTCTTAGACAATCATCTCACATTCTGACCATTACCTGTCAAATTACAGTAAAAATCATGAGTAGACTGATCACATGGTAATAAATGGTATCCATTTTGCTTTGTTTTTTAATTGCCCCTTTAACTTTTATGTTCATCTGTTTCTGCCATGCTATAAAAGAATGGCAGAAAGAGGGACAAAGAGTACCAAAAATCAATTTCTAGACTATTTATACATTTTAATTTGACATATATATATATATATACATACACACATTCTTCCTTGTAATGAGTTATCTTTTCTCATTATTATCTTTTTATTATTTATTTATTATCTCATTATTATATTATTTATTATCTCATTATAGCATTATCTAAATAAAGTATCCAGAGATACAAAAAAACCCCAGAAACAAACCATTAGATTATGTGGTCCTTGAATTCAGGGTCTATATCACATAAATTCACTCCTTTGCATAGTGCTTTCCATCCAGGAGGTATATAATAGAAATGTATTAAATAAATGATTGAATGAACATCTGACAAATGGTCAGTGCAGCCTTTTCTTGATGAGAAAGAGCCAGTGAAAATATATTGCCTATCAAGACAGCTCATTCCATTTTTTGTATAACTTTAGTTGTTAGTAAGTTTTCTTGATATGGAACCTAAATTTTCCCTTTTGTATCTTCTATCCATTGCTGAATTCTGGGTCCTAGTTCTGAATTGTGAAGCCAAAAAATAACATTTCTAATCTATATTATACATGGTTGATTTTCAAATTCTTAATGAGTATCTCATGTCTCCTGAGTTTTTTCTTCAAACTACATGTCACTCAAAACTTCAAAACATTCCTTCAAAACTTCATCATCTGGCATGCATTTGAGCTTTACCATTCTGGTAACCTTCCTCTTAATGTTCTCAGGTTATCAATGCGATTTGTAAAATGTGCTATCTAGAATTCAACATAATTCTCCAGGTTTAAACAATGTATTTTGAAGATTATGCCTGCATTAATAAACCCTAAAATTATAACATCTTATGTTACTGTGCTTGTACAGTGCATTGTTGATTCATATTGAAATTGAAAAAAAACTCAGGAAAAAACAATAAAAAAGAAATATTTCAGACAAATTAATGTCAAATCATAGCCACTTTATATTCAAGATACATATGAATTCAAGGGGTATGAAATCAACTTTTTGAACCCACGTTTAAAACTTTACACTTATGCTTAATAAATTTAATCTCAATCACAATTTTCTTATCTTATCTCCTGAAGACAGAATCTTTTCAAAGCCTCTACAGATATACTTTTTGTAGATAGTGGACACAATAGGTTTGGTTTACAAAACTCTAGAATAATAGAAATTGTATTGGTTCCATATTACATTATTTGGGATTTGATATCAACTTCCAAGATGCAATTTTTTCCATCTTCTCTGGGGCCCTAGGAAGGGATAAGAGAAATTCAAATATATATCCATTATCAATTTTTCTGCATATATTCCCAAATGCCTTTTATAGCACAGAATATTACATGATACATCTTTTAAACAGAAAATAAAGTCTTATATGAGGGCTGAATAGGAAAGTTGTTATTTAATTCCTAGGGTTCTTGCTTTCCATCAATGTTCTGATTTATGCAATATGGTCCTTTAAAAACATTTCCTGGAGGCAACCTATCAACATGTATTTATTATGGTCCAGATTGACAACATCTGTTCATCCAGCTGATTTGACAGGATTTAATAGTTGCTAGTAACAAAAGACTGAGTCATCCAAGGGGATTCTAATGACACAGGTCTTAATTATTTTGAATAAAAGGGCACCAATTTAAATTAATATTTGGGGAGAGAGTTTTTGAGATTTATCTTCAGAACAAAAAAGTAGAATGGATTAAAATTCCTCCCATGGTTTAATTACTAGATTTTGTGGCAAAGACTCTCCACAAGAGAGATTCTGTCACATGTAAATTAATGTTCATAATAATAAAGGAAAAGAAAACATGGACATAAACAACAAAAATAATAACCATAACAGCTCACATATCCAAATTAGATTTCTCAGTTGGACAATTGATCAGAGTCTTAGGATGGCAGGAAATTGTGGCAAGTGATTGGTAAGAGAGGAAGATAATTGCAAATATCTAATTTTTTTGTGGTTAAAAAAAGTCACAGTTGGGAGATTGGCTCACCAATAATGACTTCCCAACTTTCTCTTTTGTGCAGAAAATATTTAATCTCTGTAATATACTAATAGCTTTCTCTCATTTCTCTGGAGTTCCTACAATGGGAACACATGGTATTATTATCTATTACATCAAGTCTATTCTTTGAGATTTTTTAACATTACAACTTGTTGAGGGAGCAAAGAAAAGCAAAAGGAAACAAGAGACACAGAGTTTAAACAATCACATGCCTGACTTTGAGTGCATTCTCACAAAGATAGAAGCCAGTTCTTTATGATGTTCCTGCAATCTAAAAAAATTTCTTTTGCATAGGTGACCATAAACACACTCAAAGAACAAAAGGTTAAACATAGAACAGTGACTTATCCAAGAAATTAATGCATTTTGACCAAGTAGGATTTATATCAGGAATATAAATATAGTTCAACATTGTGAAAATAATCAACATATTTAATCATATTAAAAATAAAAATATTGAAAACTACAAAATCATCTCAATAGATGCAGAAAAAGCCTTTGAAAAAATACATTATTTTTGCATATAATAGTATTTTATGTTTTCCAATTACATGAAAAGATATTTTCAGCATTAATTTTTGTAAGATTTTGTTTCAAAAATTTCTACATCATTCCCTTCCCTGCCTACTCCTGCAGATATCAAGCAATCAGATATGGATTATATATGTGCAATTATGTTAAACATATTTACAAATTAGCCATGTTGTGAAAGAAAAAAAAAACAGAAAAAGGGAAAAAAACACTAAAAAAGAATAAAACTATTTTTAAAGTAAAAATAGTTTGATCACTCTGCATTCAGTTTCCTTAATTCTTTCTCTGGATATGGATGACATTTTCCATCTCAAGTTTTGAAATTGCCTTAGATCCCTCTATTCTTGAGAAGAACTAAGACTATCATAGTTGATCATCACACCACATTGCTTTTACAGTGTACAGTATTTCCTTGATTCTGATCACTTCACTTAGCATAAGTTGATATATGTCTTTCCAGGTTTTTCTGAAATATTCCTATTCATTATTTCTTAAAGAACAAAAGTATTCTATTATATTCATATACAACAACTTGTCCAGCCATTCCCCAATTAATGGCTATTCCTTCAATTTCCAATACTTTGTTTACAAAAAGAGCTATTATACATATTTTTGTACATGTGGGTACTTTTACCTTTTTGGTGATCTTTTTGGAATACAGACTCAGCAATGGCACTGCTAGATAAAAGGGCACTTACAGTTTCATAGACCTTTAGATATAGTTCCAAATTCCTCTCCAGAAGGGTTGAATCAGTTCACAAATACGCCAACAATGCCTTAATGCTCAAGTTTTCTCACATCTTTCCAATATCTATCATCATCATTTTCTGTCATTTAGTCAATCTGATAGATGCAAGGTGGTATCTGAGAATTGTTTTAATTTGCATTTCTCTAATCAATAGTAATTTAAAATAATTTTTCATATCATTATAGATGGCTTCAATTTCTTCATTTGGGTGAAGCCAAGATGACAGAGTAAGTCAGGAAGCTGCTCAAGTTCTCCCAGTTTAAACACCAGAAACTAAGCCTCTGAAAAGAGTCTAATGAAATGAATTCACTCTCTAGTTCAAGACAGACTGAAAAAACTCCAAGAAATGTCAGTCTCACCAGGGTGAAAAGGGGGTTGAGCCCATATCAGATAGACTCAATGAGAGAGTCTTAATCACAGCAAATAAGCATCTAAGAACCTCAGTCCTGGCTCATTAGAGGAGCACAGCAGGGGGGCAGCTTCTACTTCCAATTCAGAAGGCAAACTCTGGGAAACTAGGCCATTTCTTGAACAGAGCAGGCAAAGTTACCCCTTAACAGGGAAAAAAAAATATATATATATATATTTAAAGGTTAAATGTTTACATCCCTAGATGGAAAAATGATATCTGTAACTCTTGAGAACTGTATTTGTCACTAGGGCAGTCAGAGGGGAACATCACATGGACTGAGAGTGTGGTTGCAAATGGTCCCTGATGTGATGACATCAAAGAAAAAGCCATTAAGGGGGTGGGGAAAAAAGGTGTACTGGAACTAGAGGAAAGGGGAGGTATAATGGGACAACAAGTCTACATGAAGAGGTGCAAAAGATCTTCTACAATCAATGGAAAGAAGGGAATGGGGTGAGCATTGTCTGAAGCTTGATCTCATCAGTTTTAGCTTTAAGAGGGAATAATTTTATCATTCATTTGGTAATAGAAATTTATCTAATCCTATAAAGAAGTAGGAGGAGAAAAAGGAAAAGAAAAAGGAGGGATAGAATAGACAGGAGGGCAGAAACACTAGCGGAAAAGGTAAGAGAAGGGGGTAAGAGTTGATAGAAGATAAGGTAAGGGGTGTAGTGGGATGAAAAAACTAGTAAAAGAAGGGGAGATGGGTGACAGGATATAAGATAGTGGGTGGAGTGGGTAAAAAATACTACTAAGGACAGTGTAGAAAGAGAGAACAAAAGTATGTACAGAAAATAGGATGGAGGGGATACAGAGTTGGTAATCATAACTGTTAATATGAAAGGGATAAACTTTCCGATAAAATGGAAACAAATAGCAGAATGGATCAAAAAACAGAATCCTACAATATGTTGTTTACAAGAAACACATTTGACACAGAGAGACACAGAGTAAAGGTAAAAGACTGAAACAGAATTTATTATGCTTCAGCTGAAAAAAAAACAGGAGTAGTAATTCTGATCTCAGAAAAAGCAAAAATAAAAATTGATCTTATTAAAATAGGAACAGAAAGGAATACACCTTTTTCTCATCGGTACATGGTACTGACACAAAAATTGACTACGTATTTCAGTATAAAAATCTCATATATAATCAATTGCAAAAAGGCAGAAATAGTAAATGCTTCCTTTTCAGATCACAATGAAATAAAAATCATATTCAATAAAGGGTCAGGGAAAGATAGACTAAAAATCAATTGGAAATTAAATAATCTAATTCTAAAGAATAAGTGTGTCAAACAACAAATCACAGAAACAATGCATAATTTCATCCAAGAAAACGTCAGTAATAAGTTGCAGCCACAGCAATTCTTAGGGGAAATTTTATGTCTTTAAATAGCTACATAAACAAAATAGAGAAAAAGAAGATCAATGAATTAAGTAAGCAACTAAAAAAGTAAGAAAAAAAATAAATTAAAACCCCCCAATTAAATGCCAAATTGGAAAATTTGAGACTCAAAGGAGAGAATAATAAAATAGAAACTAAGAAAACCATGGAACTAATAAACAAAACTAAGAGTTGGTTTCATGAAAAAATAAATAAATAAATAAACCTTTAGTTAATTTGATCAGAAAAAGGAAAGAAAGAGCAAATTACAGCACCAAAAATTAAGGGGGTGAATTAATTACCAATGAAAAAGAAATTAAAGCAATAGTTAGGAGCTATTTTGTCCAATTGTATGGCAGTAAGTCTAACAATCTAACCAAAATGGATGAATATTTACAAAAATGTAAATTGCCCAAGTTAACAGAAGAGGAAATAAAATTCTTAAATAGTCCATTTTAAAAAAAGAAGTTGAACAAGTCATTAATTATCTATCTAAGAAAAATCCAGGGCCAGATGGATTCACAAGTGAATTCTATCAAACATTTAAAGAACAATGAATTCCAATACCATGTAAACTATTTGGAAAAATACGTAAAGAAGGAGTACTGCCAAATTCTTTCTGACACAAATATAATACTGATACCTAAACAAAGAAGAGCCAAAACAGAGAAAGAAATTTACAGACCAATTTCCCTAATGAATATTGACACAAAAATTAGAAAAAGAGATTAGAAAAGAGATTATAGCAATTTATCAGCAGGATAATACATTATGACTAATGGGATTTATTATAGAAATGCACAACTGGTTCAATATCAGGAAAACTATTATCATAATCAACTATATCAATAACAAAACCAACAGAAGTCATATGATATTCTGAATAGATGCAGAAGAAGATTTTGACAAAATAAAGCACCCATTCCTATTAAAGCACTAGAGAGCACAAGAATCAAGGGAGCTTTCCTTAAAATAATATACACCATCTATCTAAAACCTACAGCAATCATTATTTGTAATGGAGAGAAGTTGGATGCATTTCCAATAAGAGCCAGGGTGAAACAAGGATGTCCATTATCACCACTATTATTCAACATTATACTAGAAATATTGGCTTTAGCAATAAGAAAAGAAAAAGAAATGAAAGAAATTAGAATAGGCAATAAGGAAATAAAATTATCACTCTTTGCAAATATGATGATATTCCTAGAGAATCCTAAAAAAAATCATCCAAAAATCTATTAGAAATAATTCACAATTTTAGCAGATTTTCATGTATAAAATAAACCTACACAAATCATCACCATTTCTTTATATTACTGAATCAACTCATTAGCAAGGGATAGAAAAAGAAATTCCATTTAAACTTACTGTAGACAACATCAAATACTTGAGAGTCTACTTGCCAAAATAAACCTAAGAACTCTATGAACACAATTACAAAACACTTCTCACACAAATAAAATCAGATCTAAACAACTGGAAAACTGCTCATAACTAGGCTGAGCTAATATAATAGAAATGACAATTCTGCCTAAATTGGTCTACTTGTTCAGTGCCCTACCAATCAAACCTACCAAAAATATTTTATAGAACCAGAAAAAATAATAACAAAATTCATCTGGAAGAACAAAAGGTCAAGAATGTCAAGGGAATTAAAAAAATACAAAGGGTGGTGGCCTAGCAGGATCGAACCTAAAACTATATTATAAAGCAGCAGTAATCAAAACCATTTGGTATTGGCTAAGAAATAGAATTGTAGATTAGTGAAATAGATTAGATATACATAACACAATTATCAAGCCTGTAGCAATCTAGTATTTGATATACTCCCAAATTCCAGCTTCTGGAATAAGAACTCATTATTTGATAAAAATTGCTGGGAAACTGGAAAATAATGCCAGAATTCTTACATCTTACACCCCATACCAATACAAAGTCAAGATGGATACATGATCTGAGCATAAAGGAGGATGACATAAACAAATTAGGAGAATGGGAAATAATTTACCTGTAAAATCTTTGGAGAAGGAAGGAATTTATGACAAAAGAAGAACTAGAGAACATTATGAAAGACAAAATGGGTAATTGATTACATTAAATTAGAGTTTCAGCACAAACAAAACCAACAGAAACAAGATTAAAAGGGAAGCAAAAAGCTGGGAAAAATCTTTATAGACAGTATTTCTGATAAAGGTCACATTTCTAAAATATATAAAGATCTGTGCCAAATTTATAAAAATGCAACTGATTCCCCAAATGATAAATGGTCAAAGGTTATGAATAGACAATTTTCAGATGAAAATTAAAGCCATTTATAGTTATATGAAAAAATGCTTTAAATCACTATTGATTAGAGAAATGCACATTCAAACAACTCTGGGGGACCACCCCATACCTCTCAGATTGACTAAGATAAGAGGAAAAGATAACGATAAATGTTGGAAGGGATGTGGGAAAACTGGGACACTAATGCATTGTTGGTGGAGTTGTGAAATGATCCAACTATTCTAAAGAGCAATCTGGAACTATGCCCAAAGGGATATAAAACTGTGCATACCCTTTGACCCAGCAATACCATTACTGGGTCTATATCCCAAGGAAATCATAAAGGAGGTAAAAGGACCCACATGTCCAAAAATGTTTGTAGCAGCTCTTTCTGTGTTAACAAAGAATTGGAAAAGGAGTGGATGCCCCCCAATTGGGGAATGGTTGAACAAGTGATACATGAAAGTAATGGAATATTATTCTTTAAAAATGATAAATAAGCTGACAATAGAAAGACCTGGAAAGATTTACATGAATTGATGCTGAGTGAAACAAGCAGAACCAGAAATATATTGTACACTATAACAGCAAGAATTTGATCAACTACAAAAAGCTTGGTTCTTCTCAGTAGTTCAGTGATCCGAAACACTTCCAATAGACTTTGGATAGAAAATGTATTCTGCATCCAGAAAAAAAGCTAAGGAGACTGAATGTAAATCAACAAATGCTATATTCACTTCTTTTTTCTATTTTTTTAATTTCTCCCATGTTTTTTGCCTTTTCCTCTGTTTTTTTCTCTCCTAACATGATTCATAAAGCAATGTGTATTAAAATAAATAGACTTACTACAATAAAAATATTTCTTCATTTGAAAAAATGCCTTTTCATATCATTTGGCCATTTATCAATTAGAGAATGACTTTAATTCTTGTAAATTTGATTCAGTTCTCTATGTACTTTAAAAAGATACCTTTACAAGAAAAACATTGTAAAAATTGTTTCACAGCTTTCTGTTTCCCTGCTAATCTCTTAGTTTCATGTGTTTTTTGTGCAAAAATATTTTTAATTAAATGCAATAAAAATGTTCAATTTTTCATTTCATAATGCTCTCTATTTTGTGTTTGTTCATAAATTCCTTTCTCCTTTGGAAATCTGAAAGACAAAATATTGCTTAATCTTCTAAATTATTGATAGTGCCACCCTTTATGTCTAAATCATGAACCCATTTTGATCTTATCATGGTGTAGGGTGTGAAATATACCTAGTTTCTGCCATATTATTTTCCAGTTTTTGCAGTAGTTTTTGCCAGACTGTGAGTTCTTATACTAAAAACTGGAGTCATTGAATTTATCTATCAGTAGATTGTTATAGGCACTGACTACTGTGTCTTTTATACTAAACCTATTTAAATGATGCACCATTCTATTTCATAGCCAGTACCAAACGATTTTGATGACTGCCATTTTATAATACAGTTTTATGTCTGGTACAGCTTAGCCACCTTCCTTTACATTTTTTTTCATTAATTTCCTTGATATTCTTGACCTTTTGTTCTTCCAGATAAATTTTGTTATTTTTTCTAGCTCTATAAAATAATATTTGGCAGTTTGACTGATATAGCCCTGAATAAGTAAATCGATTTAGGTAGAATTGTTATCTTTATTATATTAGATCAGCTTACTCATGAGCAATTGATAATTTTCCAATTATTTAGAACTGACTTATTTGCGTGAAAACTTTTTTGTAATTGTGATCATATAGCTTCTGAGTTTGTATTGGCAGGTAGATTTTCAGTTATTTTATATTATCTATAATTATTTTGAATGGAATTTTTCTATTTCCTGTGAGGATTTGATGGTATGTAGAAATATCAATGATTTTTGTGGGTTTATTTTGTATCCTTCCACTTTGCCAAAGTTGTTAAGTGTTTCCAGTAGGTGTTTTTGTTGATTCACTAGGATTTTCTAAATATACTATCATATCATCTTCAAAGCATATTTTTTGTTTCCTCGTTGCTTACTCTAATTCCTTCAATTTCTTTGTTTTTTCTTATTTCTAAAGCTAATATTTCTAGTGCAATATTGAATAATAATGGTGATAATAATCATCCTTATTTCATCTCTGATCTTACCAGTAGTGCTTCTAGCTTATCCCCATTACATACAATGCCTGTTGAAAGTTTTCAATAGATGCTTCTTATCATTGTAAGGAAAACTCCATTTATTGCTATGTTCCCTAGTATTTTTTAAATGAATGGGTGTTGTATCCTGTCAAAAGCTTTTTCTGAATTGATTGAAATAATCACATAACTTCTGTTAATTTTGTTAAGGTTATGACCAATTATTTTAGTAGTTTTCCTAATATTTAACCAGCCCAGCATTCCTAGTATAAATCCCATTTAGTGACAGTGTATTATCCTGGTGATAAATTGCTGCATATATATATATATATTAATTTTTGTATCAATATACATTAGGCAAATTGGTCTCTAATTTTCTTTCTCTGTTTTGGCTCTCTTTTGGTTTAGGTATCAGCACAATGTCTTTGCCAAAAGAAAGAAATTTGGCAGAACTCTTTCACCTATTTTTTTTCAAATACCTTATGTAATATTTGAATAATTGTTCCTGAAATGTTTGGTAGAATACACTTGTAAATCCATCTGACCCAGGAGATTTTTCCTTAAGGAGTTCACTGATAGCTTCTTTGTTTTCTTTTTTCTAAAATGGGGTTACTTATATATTTTATTTCCTCTTCTTTAATTAATCTAGGAAATTTATAATTGGGGGTGTATTCACCCATTGTACTTAAATTGTCAGATTTATTGGCACACAGATGGACAAAATACATTTGAATCATTGCTTTAATTTATTTATCATTGAAAATTTTTCATTTTCATTTTTATACTGATAATTTGGTTTTCTTCTTTTTTCTAATAAAACTAACCAAAGACATCTATTTTATTGATTTTTTTCCATAAAATCAAATCTTAGTTTTATTTATTAGTTCAACCATTTTCTTACTTTCAGTTTTTCATCTCTTCTTTGATTTTCAGAATTTCTAATTTTATATTTAATTGGGAACATTAATTTGTTCTTTTTCTAACTTTTTTAGTAGCATGTCGAATTCATTGACCTCCTCTATTTCTAAATTATTCATGCAAGCTTCAAAAATATAATTTTCTTAAGAACTACTTTGGCTGTATCCCATAAATTTTGGTATGTTGTATCATTATCATCTTGTATGAAATTATTAATTCCTTTTGTGATTTGTTGTTTGACAACTCATTCTTTAGGATTCAATTATTTAGCTTCTAATTAATTTTTGGTCTATCTTTCCATGGCCCTTTATTACATGTATTTTTAATGATGTGATCTGAAAAGGATTTATTTAATATTTCTGATGTTACACATTTAATTATAAGGTTTTTATCTCCTATATATAGTCAGTTTTTGTGTAGATGCCATATACTGCTGATAAAAAGGTAAATTGCTTCCATTCAATTTTCTCCAGAGTTCTATCATATCTAAATTTTCTAAATCTTATTCCCTTTGTTAACATTTTTCTTATTTGTTTTGTGGTTAGACTTATCTAATTCTGAGAGAAGGAAGTTAAGGTCTCCCACTAGATTAGTTGCTCTCTATTTCTTCTGGTAACTCACTTAACTTTATCCTTTTGCAATGTGGATGCTATACCACTTGGTTCATATATATCTAGTATTGCTATTACTTCATTGTAAAAAAGTACAATGTCTTTAACAGGCCATAGTTTCTTTCTTATCTCTTTTAATTAGGTTTTTTGTTTTTGTTTTTTTGTTTTGTTTTGTTTTGTTTTTGTTTTGTGTAAGGTTAGGATGGCTAACTCTGCGTTTTTTATTATTATTTCAGCTGAAGCATATTCTGCTTCAGCCTTTTACCATTATTCAGTATGTATTGCTCTACTCTAAATGTGCTTCTTATAAACAACATATTGTAGGATTTTGGCTTTTAATCCATCTACAATCTACTTCTGCTTTATGGGAGAGTTCATTCCATTCACATTCCCAGTTACGATTACTAACTGTGTGTATTTCCTTCCATTGTATTTTTCTTCTTTAAACTTTTCTCTCTGCTTTCACCTTGTCTTTCTTCACCAGTCTTTTGCTTCTAATTTCCCCCACCTCCCTCAATCTGTCCTCTCTCCCTTCTATCAGCCCCCTCTCCACCCTTTTCTTTTTCCTTTTTCCTCCAACTTCTTTATGGGGCAACATAAATTTCTAAACATAATTAAGGGTGTATGTTATTTCCTCTTTGAGCCATATCTGATAAGATTAAGATTCAAATAATGTTCACTTCTTTTCTTCTTTACCTCTATTGTAATAGATCTTTTGTACTTCTTCATGTCTTGTAGTTTACCCAATTCTGTCACCCCTTCTCTCTTTTTCTAGTATACTCCTTTGTTCACTCCTTAATTTTTTATATCACATCAAAGTTAATTTATATTAAAATCCTCTGACCATGTATACTACTTCTAAATGTCATAACAGAGATACTATTGTCAAGAGTTAAAAGTATCATCTTCCCGTGTAGCAATATAAACAATTTAATCTTATTGAATAACTTGTTTATTTTTCTTTCTTTCCCATTTACCTTTGTATGCTTCCCCAGAGTCTTGTATTTGAAGATCAGATTTTCTGTTAAGCTTTGGCCTTTTCATCAGAAAAGTTTATAAGTTCTCTATTTCATTGAATGTCCATCATTTCCCCTGAAAAAAAAAATGCTTTGTTTTGCTGGGTAGTCAATTCTTAGTTGTAATCTAAGCTCTTTTGCCTTCCAGAATATCATATATTATGTCCCCTGATCCTTTAATACAGAAGCTAATAAATCCTGGGTAATCCTTACTGTGGCTCTTTATATTTAAATTATTTCTTTTTGGTGGCCTACAATATTTTCTTCTTGACCTGATAATTCTAGAATTTTGTCACACTATTCATTGGAGCTTTCATTTTGGGATTTCTTTCAGGACATAAGTGTAGATTCTTTCCATCACTATTTTAGCCTCTGTTTCTAGGATATCAAGGAAGTTTTCCTTGACAATTTCTTGAAAGATGTATGGAATTTTTTTTTGGTCATGGCTATAGTACAATATTTTAAAATTCTCTTTCCTAGAACTGTTTAATAAGAATGTCATTTTTCCAATGAGGTGTTTTTAATTTCTTTCTATTTTTTTTCATTCTTGTGATTTTGTTTGATTGATTCTTGATATCTTGTGAAGTCATTAGATTTCACATGCCCAAATCTAATTTTTAAGTAATTATTTTCTTCAGTTAGCTTTTGTCCCATCTGACTGAGTCTATTTTTTTTTTTTTTTTTTGCTTTTTGCTGAGGCAATTGAGGTTAAGTGACTTGCCCAGGGTCACACAGCTAGGGAATGTTAAGTGTCTGAGACCAGATTTGAACTTAGGTCCTCCTGACTTCAGGGCTGGTGCTCTATCCACTGCGCCACCTAGCTACCCCGGGAGTCTATTTTTTAAAGAGGTGTTTTCTTCAATCAATTTTTGCTTCCTTTTCTAAATTGTTGATTATTTTTTCATAATTCTCCTGCATAACTGTCATGTCTTTTCCTAATTTTTCTTCTACCTCTTTTACTTGATTTTAAAAATCCTTTTTGGTCTTCTCCAAGAGAACTTTTTGAGCTTGGTATCAACTTATATTCACTTTCAGGCTTTACATCAAGTATTTTGCCATTGCAGTCCTCTTCTAAATTTGTGTTCTCATCTCTGTCACTACAGATATCCCTATCATTGGGATTCTTTTTTTTTGTTTTTTGGGTTTTTTTGCTCATTTTTAAAAGTTGAGCTCTACTCTTTGGGCACAGGGGATACTGTACAAAATTTCTTTTGCTGGAGGACATGGGCTTAGTCATCAGCTTTCCATGCTGAGACATGAGGTGCTAGAGTGGCCTGTCCTGCTTGCATCTGTTGTATCAGTTCCAGGGCTTGTAATTTGCCTTCTTACCAGGGCTGGAAGCCTCATGGTTGTCCTGATGTGCCATTGGTCTGCTGAGTGTTACGACTAAGGGACCTTAATTTCTGATCTGTGATGCAGCTAAAAGCCTCCAGCTAGATTTTCTGTACTTGCACTTGTGATAAAGTCCTTCTAAATTATATTAAACTGTAAAATTGTTTTATTCCATCTATTTGTGGCTTCTGTCACTCCAGAATATATCTAGAGGTTTGATTTAGCATTGTTTCATGGAGAAACTGGGCAGAGCTCAAAAACTTCCTGACTTTTCTCTGCTATCTTAGTTCTATCAAGTACAATATTCTTTTAGGCTAAAAAACTCTTTAAAAGCACAAGCAAAAGAGGATCATTTTTAATATCATAGGAAACATCTAAAATCAAAAGTTAGTATATGTGCCATAGGGAAATATTAGAACCTTTTCCAATAAATATGGAAATAATGCAGAGATATCCACTTTCCCCAATAATTCTGGAAAAGCTAACAAAAGCAATAAGAAAAAAAGAATGAAAGGAAAGACTTAAAGATAAATAAAGAGGAGACAAACTATCTCTATTTCCTGATGAAATGTTGTTGTTGTTTTTAAGCCTAGACAATCAGCAAAGATACTAACTGAAACAAGTAACAGCTTTAGCAAAATCACCAATAAAAATAATGAAGCCTTAAGAATCACCAACATTTTATATAATAATAATAGCAAATCCCATTCCAAATAACTATAAAAATCTAGGAAAACACACAAATAATTTGTATAAATCCAGTTACATAGTGACCCTTAAAAATGAGACAATATATATAGCTGGAGGAATATTTAGTGCTCCTGGCCAGGCCTTGCCAATATAATAAAAATTAAAATACCACCAAAATTAATTTAGGGTAGCAGCATATAAGCATTTATAGCATATTTTATGCAAAGCATTTTTCTACAAAAATTATCTCATTTGATCCTTACAACAACCCTAAGAAATGTATACTATTATTATTATCATTTTACAATTTAATAAACTGAGGCAGACATAATTTAAATAGTTTGGTTAGTATCACATGGTTACTAAGTATCTGAGGCTGGATTTGAAATCTTCCTGACTTCAAGCACAGTTCTATTCACTGAACCAACAGATTCATCTACACATTTAATGATTTACCAGTCAAATTATCATAGTAATATATTCTAGAATTTGATGAAATGATTTAAAATTTCATTTGGAAAAACAAAATGTCTAAAATTTCAAGGGAAATATTGAAAAATAGGGGAAAATAATGAGATGTATTTTCAGATCTCAAATTATATTATAAAGCAGCAGTCATCAAAATCATCAGGTACTTATAGAAAATAAATAAACTAGGCTGGAGAAGGGAGAATTGGAAACAAGGGAAATCAATAATCCAGTATTAAATGAAGTAGAAAGTGTAGGAAAAAAAATTCTTTGATCAAATATTGCTGGAAAATCTAGAAAGCAGAATGGCAGGAATTAAGCTTAGACTGACACCTTATATATATTTCACAATATATTCTAAATATATGCAATTTTAATGTTAAAGATGATATAATTAAAAATCAGAAGAGAAACAGATGATATACTTCTATAGATATAGATAGGAGATATATTTTAGCCAAACAAGATACAGACATTTCTACAAAAGATATAAAATAGATTACTTTGATTATATAGAATTGAAAAGAGTCTGGAAAAACAAATTAATGAACCTAAGATGAGAAAAGAAACATGGAAAAAAATTTGCACCCGATAAAAAAGAAAGTTTCTTTATATACCATAATATTTATAGAAAAACTTGTTTAGCATAACAAATAATAAGGTAGGTAGTCAGTTGAGGAAAGGCTAAACAAATTGTGGTAAATAAATATAATGGAATATTACTATGCTTTGAGAAATGATGTATGTAACAAATTTCAGAGACACATGGCAAAATCTATATGAAGTGATGTAAAGTAAGCAGAGCCCCAAAGCCAATATACTCCTTAACAATAATCCCATAATATAACATAGCCAGAACATTGCATAATTTCATTTGGAGAATTATTTTATCTTTCTTATGCCCTCATATGCTCTTAGAGCTTATCTTCTGTGATTGACAAGTTGGTTAAGACACAAAGTATTAATCAGAAGATATTTATTTGTTGAATGAAGTAGAAAGAACTTCACTATCCAGTGCATCAGTCCACATTGTCACATTATGCTTTAAGGATTTGATAAAATGAAATAAACATTTTGAAACTATTTATTTCCTTTTTAATATTTTCATAATCTTATGAAATCTGTAAAGAGTTACTTTAATTGAAATATTCAATCAGAGCAGTTTCTTCAAAAGGATTTAGAGGAGAAAAGTGATTTAGCTAAATACTACTAATTTAAAAATACAATTTAATAAGAACAATATTAATATGAATCCCAATAATGGGAATATATTGGGTTCAGGGTAGTTGTCATAAATATAACTGCAAAATATAATTAGAAATTAATATATGTAGGAGAGGAATTTTAAAGTCTGCTTGAATATGAGCAGCTTAAACTAAAGAGAGGATCTTAATGGACCACAAGCAAAGAATGTCAACTATTAGGATATAAATTAGAAATATAAATTTGCTGACATAGGGAACTCCTGAATAAGAGGAAACCTCCACCGATGTGCATCAGCACTTTCTTTGCAACTTTAATTTTAGCAGAATGCCTGGAACCATATACACTTAATAAAAGCTTTCTCCCTCTCCCTTTCCCCCCTTCCTATTTTTCCTCAAAGTTGCCTAGAATACTAAGAGGTTAGTGACTTGTTCAATGTCAGACCACAAGCAAAGTTAGGATTTGGATTCAGTTCTTCCTGACTCTTACACCATGTTGCCTTTTATTCACATAATTTCTTTTTTTATTTTACTTTTTTTTAATTTATGAAATAAAACAAGAATATATATAACATAGTACAATAAAAATATGATTACATATGGAACTGAAAATCTGTTGCATACAGTTGTTATTCCTTTTAAACATATATATATATATATAGTTATCATGTAAATTTCTTTTTTTCCTTTTTTTATTCCCTTCCCCAAAACTTTGAAAAGCAGTTTAGTGTGAGAGGTAGAGCCAAGAAGGCAGAGTATAAGCAGGGATTCATCTGAGCTATCCCCCAAAGCCTTCCAAATACCTTCAAATAATGAATTTAAACAAATTTTAGAGTGGACAGAGCAAAAAAAATTTTTTTCCAGCCCAGAATAGGTTGGACAGCTATAGGGCTAGAGAATTAGTCAAAGGATAGTTCTGCCACACCAGGTTGAGAGTGGAGCTGAGGCCAACATAAGCCATACCAACCCAACCCTGGCTCAGCAAACTAGGAGTAGGACTTAGAAGCCACTGAATCATCACTAACAGTGTTGGCTTTCAGAACTTCCAGTCTACAGATTATAAAGGAGTGCAATAACTGGTTAAAAGGAGATTACAAGGATCTTTTTGCTAACACTAAGAAAGGATTCTGTTGCTTTGGTCATTCTCAAATCCAGGTCACAATCCTGAGTGGCAGTCCCAGGGCAAGGAAAAGCACTAGCATACTAGAGTTTGCAGCCACAGTGGAACAGGCACCCTTCTCACAATTTCAGGGCAGAAAAGAGTTCTTGTTGTGCTCATTCATAAAACAGAACACAGGACAGAAGAGTAAAAATATAGCTGTGTAATTCATAACATGTTGAAAAAACCAAAACTTTCAGGTCCCTAGAAGTATCTCTGAAAACAGCTGCATAAAACCCCTGAAGCTTGAGACAATGGAAAGAGTGACTTACTTTGGCAAAGTGTTAAAAGTAAAGGAAAAGGTAGGAAAACGAGCAAAAAACAGAAAAAGATTCTGACCATAGAAAGTTACTATGGTGACAAGAAAGATCAAAACACATAATTAGAAGATAATAAAGTCAAAGTTCTTATATTCAAAGCCTCTAAGAAAAATATGAATTAGTATCAGGGCACTGAAGACCTCAAAAAGGATTTTGAAAACCAAATAGGAGAGATAGAGAGAAATTGGGAACAAAAATGAAAGTGGTGCAAGAAAATCATGAAAAACACTTAGTGAAGAAGATAATATCTTTAAAAAAAATGGACCAAGCCAAATGGCAAAGAAAGTACAAAAAGTTAATGAGGAGAAGAATAACTTAAAAAGAAGACAGCCAAATGGAAAGAGAGGCACAAAAATTCACTGAAAGAAAAAAACAAACTTCTTAGAAGAGTAGAATTGGCTAAATGGGGAGAGGGAGAGAATCCACTAAAGAAAACAATTCCTTTAAAAGTAGAATAAAACAAATTGAAAAGGAGGCACATAAGATCAATGAAGAAAATTATTACTCGAAAATTAGAACCGAGCAAATGGAAGCTAATTACTTTATGAGAAATCAAGAAAAAATAAAAACAAAACCAAAAAAATGAAAAATAGAAGACAATGTGAAATATCTCACTGGAAAACCAAATGACATGGAAATAGATCCAGGGGAGATAATTTTGAAATCATTGCACAACTGAAAATCATAATTTAAATAAAAGACTAGATGTGATCTTTCAAGAAATTATTAATGAATATTGTCCTGATATTATAGAATCAGGGGCAATATAGAAATTAAAAGAATACTGAAAAGATCTCCTAAAAGAAATCGCAAAATAAAACTCCTAGGAATGTTATAGCCAAATTCCAGAACTCCCAGATCAAAGAGAAAATACTGCAAGCATCCAGAAACACTTCCAGTATCGTGGAGCCATAGCTGGGATAACACAATTTACCAGCTTCTACATTAAACGTTCAGACAGCTTGTAATATATTTTGGAGGGCAAAAGAGTTAGGAGTACAACAAAGAATCACTTATTAAGCAAAACTGCTTAATTCTTTTTTTTTTTTTTTAAGTATTCACTTAAATATATTCTACATGACCCTTAGGTTAAAAAGTCTCCATCAAATTCCATTCTGTGTGTGTGTGTGTGTGTGTGT
>JAJPUD010001288.1:439686-461410 GCA_023553655.1 Myrmecobius fasciatus
TCTAATCTTGTCTGCATTCATTTTGTTTGTACAAAAACTTTTCAACTCGATATAGTCAAACTTATCTATTTTGTGATTAATGATGACCTCTAGTTCTTCTTTGGTCACAAATTCCTTCCCCCTCCACAGGTCTGAGAGGTAAACCATCCTACATTGTTCTAATTTGTTTATAATATCATTCTTTATGCCTAGATCATGAATCCATTTTGACCTTATCTTGGTATATGGTGTTAGGTGTGGGTCAATGCCTAATTTCTTCCAGACCAGTTTCCAATTATCCCAGCAGTTTTTGTCAAATAGTGAATTTTTATCCCAAAAACTGGGGTCTTTGGGTTTATCGAACACTAGATTACAATTGTCATTGAGTATTTTCTTCTGTGAACCTAACCTATTCCACTGATCCACTACTCTATTTCTTATCCAGTACCAAATGGTTTTGGTGACCACTGCTTTATAATATAGTTTTAGATCTGGTGCAGCTAGGCCACCCTCATTTGCATTTTTTTTCATTAATTCCCTTGAAATTCTTGACCTTTTGTTTTTCCAGATGAATTTTGTCGTTATTTTTTCTAGTTCAGTTAAATAATCTCTTGGGAGTTTGATTGGTATAGCACTAAATAGATAGATTAGTTTAGGTAGTATTGCCATCTTTATTATATTCACTCGACCTATCCAAGAGCACTTGATGTTTTTCCAATTGTTTAGATCTGACTTTATTTGTGTGGAGAGTGTTTTGTAGTTTTGCTCATATAGATCCTGACTTTCCCTTGGCAGATATATTCCCAAATATTTTATACTATCGATAGTTATTTTGAATGGAATTTCTCTTTGTATCTCTTGCTGTTGCATTTTGTTGGTGATGTATAAAAATGCTGATGATTTATGTGGATTTATTTTGTATCCTGCAACTTTGCTAAAGTTGTGGATTAATTCTAAGAGTTTTTTAGTTGATTCTCTAGGGTTCTCTAAGTAGACCATCATATCATCTGCAAAGAGTGATAATTTGGTTTCCTCATGACCTACTCTAATTCCTTTAATCTCTTTTTCTTGTCTTATTGCCAAGGCTAGCATTTCTAATACAATATTGAACAGTAATGGTGATAGTGGACAACCTTGTTTCACCCCTGATCTTATTGGGAATGGTTCCAGTTTATCACCATTACATATGATGCGAGCTGATGGTTTTAAATAGATGCTACCGACTATTTTAAGGAAAAGTCCATTAATTCCTATACTCTCTAATGTTTTTAATAGGAATGGATGTTGAATTTTATCAAATGCTTTTTCTGCATCTATTGAGATTATCATATGGTTTTTGTTAGTTTGGTTATTAATATAGTCAATTATGTTAATAGTTTTCCTAATATTGAACCATCCTTGCATTCCTGGTATAAATCCTACTTGGTCATGGTGTATTATTCTAGGAATGATTTTCTGTAATCTCTTTGCTAATATTTTATTTAAGATTTTTGCATCAATATTCATTAAGGAGATTGGTCTATAATTTTCTTTCTCTGTTTTTGTTTTACCTGGTTTAGGTATCAGTACCATGTCTGTATCATAAAAAGAGTTTGGTAGGAGTCCTTCATTCCCTATTTTTTTGAATAGTTTATATAATATTGGCGTTAACTGTTCTTTAAATGTTTGGTAGAATTCACATGTAAATCCATCTGGTCCTGGGGATTTTTTCTTAGGGAGTTGATTAATGATTTGTTCTATTTCTTTTTCTGAAATGGGACTATTTAAGTAATTTATTTCCTCTTCTGTTAATCTGGGCAATCTATATTTTTGTAGATATTCCTCCATTTCACTTAGGTTATCAAATTTATTGGCATACAGTTGGGCAAAGTAACTCCTGATTATTGCTCTAATTTCCTCTTCATTGGTGGAAAGTTCTCCCTTTTCATTTTTGAGACTAACAATTTGATTTTCCTCTTTCCTTTTTCTAATTAAATTAACTAGAGGTTTATCTATTTTGTTGGTTTTTTCATAAAACCAACTTTTAGTTTTATTTATTAATTCAATAGTTTTTTTACTTTCAATTTTACTAATCTCTCCTTTTATTTTTAGGATTTCAAGTTTGGTATTTGATTGGGGGTTTTTAATTTGTTCTTTCTCTAGCTTTTTTAGTTGCAAGCCCAATTCATTGATTTTCTCTTTTTCTATTTTATGCAAATAAGCATCTAGAGATATAAAATTTCCCCTTATTACCGCTTTGGCTGTATCCCACAAATTTTGGTATGTGGTCTCATTATTGTCATTCTCTTGAATGAAATTAGTAATTGTGTCTGTAATTTGCTGTTTCACCCATTCATTCTTTAGAATAAAATTATTTAGTTTCCAATTGGTTTTTGGTCTATTTTCTCCTGGCCTTATATTGCATGTGATTTTTATTCCGTCATGATCTGAAAAAAATGCATTTATTATTTCTGCCTTCCTGCATTTGATTTTGAGGTTTTTGTGTCCTAGCACATGGTCAATTTTTGTATAAGTTCCATGGACTGCTGAGAAAAAAGTAAACTCCTTTCTGTCTCCATTTAATTTCCTCCAAAGATCTATCATACCTAACTTTTCTAACATTTTGTTTACCTCCTTAACTTCTTTCTTATTTATTTTGTGGTTTGATTTATCAAGTTCTGAGAGAGGGAGGTTGAGATCCCCCACTATTATAGTTTTGCTGTCTATTTCTTCTTGCATCTCTCTGAACTTTTCCTCTAGGAATTTCCATGCTATACCACTTGGTGCATATATGTTTAGTATTGATATTGCTTCATCATCTATGGTACCCTTTAGGAAGATATAATTTCCTTCTTTGTCTCTTTTAATGAAGTCTATCTTTGCTTTTACTTGGTCTGAGATCAGGATTGCTACCCCTGCTTTTTTTTGTTCACCTGAAGCATAATAGATTCTGCTCCAGCCTTTTACCTTCACCCTGTATGTATCTCTATGTTTTAGATGTGTTTCTTGTATACAACATATTGTTGGATTCTGGTTTTTAATCCACTCTGCTATCTGCTTCTGCTTTAAGGGAGAGTTCATTCCATTCACATTCACAGTTAAAATAACTAATTCTGTATTTCCTGTCATCTTATTTACCCTAACTTATGCTTTTCTCTTTCTTATCCCCTTTCCCTCCTCCCTACTATTTTGCTTTTGAAAACCACTTCCCTCAAACAATCCTTCCCCTTTAGAGCCACACCCACCCCCTTTTTCCCCCCTTTCCCTCCAGTTTCCTTATAAGTAAGTCTATTATTCCCTCTGAGCCAAAGCTGATGAGATGGAGATTAACCCAATTCTCATTCCCCTCCCTTTTCTCCCCTCAATCATTATAGGTTTTCTTTGCCTCTACATGAGATGTAATTTCCCTTATTTTACCTCCTTTTCCTCTTCTGCCAGTGTTATCCCTTTTCTACCTCTAATTTCTTTTTCAGTTTATCATATCATAAGATTCAAAAAATCACAATAAACATATAATAATAATCATAAAATCACAGTAATCATATGATAATAATCATAAAATCACAGTAATCATATCATAATCATAATGTAATAATCAATTCATAAAATCAACCCTCATTCTATAAGTATCTATAACATAAATATAGTTCTCAAGAGTTATTTTTTCTTGTTACCTTTTTATGTTTCTCTTGTGTTCTGTGTTTGTAGATCAAATTTTTTGTTCAGTTCTGGTCTTTTCAGTAGAAATAGGTGAAATTCTCCTATATAATTGAAAGACCATCTTCTTCCCTGGAAGATAATGCTCATTCTAGCTGGGTAACTTATTCTTGGCTGTAATCCAAGTTCCTTGCCCTTCGGAATATCTGATTCCAGGCCCTTCGATCCTTCAAAGTAGAAGCTGCTAGGTCCTGTGTGATCCTAATTGTAGCTCCCCGATATTTAAATTGTTTCTTTCTGGCTTCTTGTAATATCTTTTCCTTGGTATGATAGTTCTGGAATTTAGCCACGATATTTCTGGGGGACGTAATTTTTGGGTTTCTTTCAGGAGGTGATCGGTGGATTGTTTCAAGGAGTATTTTGCCTTCTGGGTGTAAAATATCAGGACAGTTTTCTTTTATGATTTCCTGGAATATAGTGTCCAGGTTCTTTTTTTCATCATGGCTTTCAGGAAGCCCTATAATCCTTAGATTGTCTCTCCTAGATCTATTTTCCAGGTCAGTTGTTTTTCCTAGGAGATATTTCATGTTTTTCTCTATCTTTTCATTTTTTTGTTTCTGTTCAACTGATTCTTGAAGTCTTGATGAGTCATTAATTTCCAATTGTTCAATTCTAATTTTTAATATCTTATTTTCTTCAGTTACTGTTTTTAGTTCCTTTTGCAATTGACCAATTACATTTTTTTGTTCACTGCATTCTTTTTCCATTTTTTCTATTTTATTTTGCAGTGATCTCATTTCGTTTCCCCATGTTTCTTCTAACTCTCTTTTAAGATTTTTTATGCAATCTTCAAAGAAAGCCTTGTGACATGGAGACCAATTTATGTCTCTCTTTGGGGCTTTTTCTGGAGTTGCTTTACCTTTAGGGACCTCAGGATTTGAGGTCTGTTCTTCCCTCTCTCCATAAAAGTTGTCTATGGTGAGAGCTCTTTTTGGTTTTTTATTCATTTTTTTTAAAGGTGTGAGGTCTGTTTAGGGCAAAGGTGGGACAGCTGCTTTAATTTGCCCTGGGGCAGTTCTGCTGATTGAGTTATTTCAGGAACTGGGCAGTTCTGCTGATTGAATTATGTTAGGGGCTGGGCAGCTCCGCTGATTGAATTATTTCTGGTGCTTATCAGACCTGTTGTTTGATTGATTGCTTTAAGGTGCTGTGTAATGGCAGCTAGTTACGATGCTCATCAGGGGTTCAGTGGTTCACAATTTTTCCCCCTCAAAAGGCAGACCCTCCAAACCACCTTCCCACAATCAGGACAAATTGTTCCAAGAGGCACGCAGAAGACTCCCAGGTGTGTGAAAAGCAAAACGCTCCCACTCCTGTTCTGACTCCTGTTCCAGCTCCCTGCTCCAGCTCCCTGCCCCGGTCTCCTTGTGCTGCAGTCTGGGTTCAGTAGGCCACCCCCTGCCCCATTAAAACAGACCTGTTTTGAGGTTCTTCCAGAGTATCTTCTTCTAGAATCGTGCAAAACTGCTTAATTCAGGGGAGAAATAATATATTCAATGAAATAAAGGATTTTAAAGTATTCTTGTAAAAAGACCAGAGCTGAATAGAAAAATTGACTTTAAATTTAAGAATCTGGAGAAGCATAAAAAGGAAAACTGGAAAGAAAAATTGTAAGGGATTTAATAAAGTTAAACTGCTTACATTTCCACATAGAAACTTAATATTTGTAATTTATAAGAACTTTTTTTCATTATTAGGACAATTAGAAGGAATGCATACATAGACAGCAAGCATAAGTATTAGTTAAATGTGAAGGGATGATATAAAAAATAAAATTAAGATGAGAGAGAAATATTCTGAGAGAAAGGAAAAGGGATGAGTGGAATGAGGTAAATTATCACATATAAAAGAAGCCCAAAAAAGTTTTTACTGTGGAGGGGAAGGAAAAAGAAGTACAGGGCACTGGATAAGCTTTACTCTCATCAGAATTGGCTCAAAAAGGTAATAATATACACATTCCATTGGTTAAAAAAAATAAATAAATCTTAGCCTAAGGAAAGTAAAAGGGGAAGAAGATAAGAGAAGAGAGGTTGATAGAAAGGAGGTAATATTGGGAAAGGGAATAGTTAGAAGCAAAACACTTTTGAGGAGGGGCAAGGTGAAAAGATAGAGAATAGTATAAAGAAGAAGGAAATACAATTAGCAAGACTGATTGTGGAAAAAAATGAAGGAAATTTCTCTGGTAAAGGCTTTCTTTTTCAAACATAGAAAACCGAGTCAAATTTATAAAAATAAGAGCTATTCTCCCATTTGATAAATAATCAAAAGATATGAACAGTTTTCAGATGAAGTAAAGATGTGTGTGTATTCATATGAAAATGCTCTAACTCACTAATAATTGAAGAAAAGCAAATTAAAACAATTCTGAAGAATTAAAACATACCCATTAGATTGGCTAATAAGACAGAAAAGGAAAATGATCAGTGTTTGAGGAGATAAGGGAAAAACATGAAATATTAATGCACTGTTGGCAAAGTTGTGAACTGATTCAACCATTCTGTGAAGCAATTTGTAATTATGTCCAAACCTAGCAATATCACTAATAGGACATTATCCCAAAAGAGATAAAAAATGAAAAAGGAAAGGATATCTATGAACAATAATGTTTATAGTAACTGTTTTGGAGGCAAAGAGTTAGAAATTGAGGAGATGCCTTTCAATTGGGGAATGGATGAATAAATTGTGAAATGTGACATAACTATTTTTAGCAATTCAAAGATCCAAAAAATGCTTATTATGAACTTATGATGAAAAAATATATCCCTCCCCATAGAAAGAATTAATGGTTTCTGAACACAAATTGAAACATACTTTTTATTTTACTTTATTTTTCTTGGGGTTTTTCTTTCTCAACATGACTATTATGGAAATGTTTTGGATGATTACACATGTAAAACCTAGATCAAATTGCCTGCCATTTTTAATGAGGGAGTGGAGTATGGAGGGAGAAAAGCAGAGAATCTGGAAATCAAAGTTTTAAAACAATGTTAAAATTTGTTTTTACACATAAATTAGGGAAAAATAAAATCTAAATTAAAAAAGATAAATTGGGGAAGAATGTAATGTGACTATGGCACACAGAGGGAATGTTGTAGGTGGTATTGATGTGGAAGAGTCTAGATAAACTACCTCAGAAAAAACTGAGATATTATAAAGTTTCTGGTTCACTAATTAAAGTGGTGAATGAGAAGCTCCTTAATTGTTTATAGAATCATTCAAAAGATATTATTTGGGGGCAGCTAGGTGGTACAGTGGATAGAGCATCAGCCCTGAGTTCTAATCTGGTATCAGATACTTAACACTTCTTAGCTGTGTGGCAAGTCACTTAAACCCAACTGCCTCAACAAAAAGAAAAAAAAAAGATTTTATTTGGCTTCCACTATGTCTCTCTTACCTAAGCCTTTTTGGATCTCTACTTCTTAGTAATGGGACTCCTTCACTCATAGTGGCTGGTAACAGATGATGCTAAAAAGGAATGGCCTTGTGATACTCTCTTCTCTGAAATAATGTGACCTCCAAGAAATAGGCCTTGTTTCTTAGCCATCTATTTATTCTTTTTCATTTTCATTCTACATGAAGAGAGTAGAGTTCCAAACCTTGAGAATTTCAAAAGATCTGAGCCACATGAGTGTGGGAATAAGAGCCAGGACCAGGTCTTGCAGCCAGCATTACATCAATATCCTAGGGATCAAAATATGAAATTTAGTACTAACCTTTTGGACCCAGGCTAGTGGAAACTGAGACCATCTCCTTTCTTACAGGCTGGCTGCATCTGAACATAAACTTGGTGCAATGTTCATGAAGAACTAAGCTAAGTTCCAAACTTCTCAGAAACTAAGGCATTGTGAGACAAAGTATTCCCCTAAGATATTGAACACAGCATCTGTGCTTTATCTTCCTCTAAATACCCTTTCATTAAAAACAACAACAATAATAACAGCAATATTAAGTAGTTAAATGAAACTGTGATGCTAATCATAAGCCTTTAAGAGAAGAGAGGATATTGCAAGTAGGAGCTTGACTAGTAGTAGAGAAGGAAGAACCCTTACAATCCTTACAGGCATCCTAGTCTTAGGGGCCTAATAAGGTAGAAATAAAAAAAAGTTTATTCTCAAAAGTATTTAATAGTGGTCAGATCTATTTCAGAAAATCATGTAATTTTGGGGTCCCTAACTTACAATATTATGGAGGCTTTATACGAGTATACTAAAAATATCATATCTGAAAAAAGTTTAAAGGAATTGGACTTTTAATACTGCTAAAAAAAGACTGAGGGATAAATCTAACTTCCAGAATAAATGGCTTGAATATAGTAAGTCCTAAATAAATATGTTCTGGGGAAAAGGACATTATAATTCAATAAATTTAGAGCTAGAAAAACTATTGGAGAGGAAAAGTGTTGATTACTAACTAAAGCTTATCTTCTAATGAACTCTTCTCTATTTGCACTTTATGAGAGATTTTAAAATTTACAAATAGGAAAGTATTTTTTTCCTTGAAAGATAAATTAGCAGAAATTGTACAATACCTATTCTTGAAAATTTTCAAGAATAGGCTAGATACCATAACACATTTTAAATTGTACTAAAAAGAAGTAATTATCAAAACAATCTGTAACTGACTAAGAAGAATTCTGGATTGGTAGAACAGATTAGATACGCAATACATTGTGGTAAATGACCATAGGAATCTACTATATAATCAATGAAAAAATTCAAGCTTTGAGGACAAAAACTCATCATTTGAAAAAATCTTCTAAGAAAACTGGAAAACAGTGTGGCAGAAACTAGATATAGATCCACATCTCATGCCACATATAAAAATAAGGTCAAAATGGGCACGATTTACACATAAAGGGTGTTACCATGAGCAAACTAGGAGAGCATTGAATAGTATACCTATTATATCTATGAATAAGGGAAGAATTTAGGACAAATGATATATAGAGAACATTTTGAAATATAAAATAGATCGTTTTGATTATATAAAATTACATTTTTTTTGCACAAACAAAACCAATGCAACCAAAAATAGAAGATTGGGGGGGGGAGCTTTATAGGAAATATATCTGATAAAGGCATCATTTCTCAAATGCATAGAGAACTGAGTCAAATTTATAAAACTACAAGTAATTCCCCATATGACAACTGGTTAGAAAATATGAACAGGCATTTTTCAGAAAATCAAACTTATCTATGGCCATATGAGGAAAAATGCTCTAAATCACTGTTGATTAAAAATGCACATTAAAACAACTCTGACATATCATTTGACATCTATCAAATTTGCTATTATGAGAGGAAATAAAAATGATAAATGTTGGACAACAGCCATGTAGGAATACTGGAACACTAATGCATTGTTGGTGGAATTATGATTTTGGAGAGCAATTTGGAACTATGCCTAAAGAAAAATAAAATTATCTATATCTTTTGAGGCAGCAATGCCACTGCTATATCCTAAAGAGATTTTCTTTAAAGTGAAAGAACTTATTTATACCAAAAATATTTATAGCAGTTCTTTTTGTGGTGGATAAGAATTGGAAATTGAAGGGATGCTTATCATTTGGGGGATGGTTGAATAAATTGTGATATATAATTTTAATGGAATGCCATTGTCTTTTAAACAATGATGAGTAGGATGATTTCAGAAAAAAATCTGGGAAGACTTACATGAACTGATGCAAAGTGAAATGAATAAACCAGGAAAACTTCAAATAAAGTAACAACGTTATTACATGAATAACTGTGAATGACTTAGCTATTCTCAGCAATACAGTGCTCCAAAGAAAGAACTGATATTGTCTAAAAATAGACTGAAACATACTAATTCACTTTCTTTTTTTCTTCCTTTATTCTGTTTTTTTAAACTTTTTGTAAAAAATAACTAACATGGAAATGTTTTACATAATTGCACATGTATAACCATTAGATAATTGCTTAGCATCTCACAGAAGAAAAAGAAGAAAGGGATATTATTTGAAACTCAAAACTTAAAAAACAGTTAAAACTGTTTTAACATGTAATTAGGGGAAAATAAAATAGTATTTAAAAAAGAATAGGCTAGATACAGAATCGGGAGGACAACATATATTGTAATTACATTAATAGCATTAAAACATTAAAAATTATCTAGAAGCAAACTAATCTCAGAATAGAAATATAGTTTTCACCACAGTCAGAGGAATAGGCTGGAGAAACTATGATTGTAAAATATTGCATATGCTTTCAAGTGAGGTCATTTGGGCAGTTGGTTTTGGTTACTTTTCTTTGCTAGGAGGAGGGTTTCTGGTTGTCCTTCATTCTTGAAGAGGACTGATGATATCATGAGTAGTATCTTTTTTTTTTATAAAGCTTTTTATTTGCAAAACATATGAGTGACCTTTCAACATTGACCTTTGCAAAAAAAACTTTTTTTTTCCCAAGCTTTTCCTTTCTCTCCCCCCGCCCCCCACCCCTAGATGACAGGTAATCTAATACATGCTAGATAGGATAAATTATATGACAAATACAATACATGTATACATATCTATACAGTTATCTTACTGCACAAGAAACATCAGATCTAGAAAGAGAAGAAGAAAAAAAAACAACCTAAGAAGGAAAACAGAATGCATGGAAATATTCACAGAAAGCGTTAAAATGCTGTGTTGTGGTTCACTCTCAGTTCCCACAGGCCTCTCTCTGGATGTATATGACTATCTTCATCGCAGCACAACTGGTTTGAATCACATCATTGTTGAAGAGAACCATGTCCATCAAAATTGATCATCGTATAGTCTTGTTGCTGTGTATAATGTTCTCCTGGTTCTGCTGATTTCACTCAGCATCAGTTCAGGCAAGTCTCTCCAATCCTCTCTGAAATCCTCCTGTTGGTCATTTCTTACAGAACAATAATATTCCATAACATTCATATACCATAATTTATTCAGCCATTCTCCAATTGATGGGCATCTTTTCAATTTCCAGTTTCTTGCCACTACAAAAAGGGCTGCCACAAACATTTTTGCACATGTGGGTCCCTTTCCCTCCTTAAAAATCTCTTTGGGATATAGGCCCAGTAGAAACACTGCTGGGTCAAAGGGTATGCACTGTTTGATAACTGTTTGAGCATAGCTCCAAATTGCTCCATGAGTAGTATCTTGATATCTATATGAATTGGATTTAAGTGAGATATTAGTGTGCAAAGTTGTCAGCTTGTCTGTTCGAATCATCAAATTCCAGTGGCAAAACAAAGTTTAGGATGATTGTGAATGGACCAAGATATAGTGAGTGATCTTGGTTTTTCAATATTATAGTATTTTTCAGTTCTCAGTTTGTCTGATATCATATTCAATGACTAAAGAGGTTCTAGGTAAAAATTGACACAAAATGGTCTAATTTATTATGGCAAAGATATTGATCTTGGAGGGAAGAACCCTCAAAAGTTTCTGGCCAAAGCAAAATATAATTTCCATTTGCATTCATTCTAAGCCATCTAAACCTAAGCAATGAGACATAGAGGTTAGAGTTGCAGCTATTGTTGACATTTGATGAAAGGCACATTGATTTGGGTTTAATGGAGGAGGAGGACAAAGAGAAGAGATCATCTCTAGATGGAGACCCAAAGGGCAATATGAATTTGTACCCATTTCACAAGGCTCTCTTGGAAAAATTCAAAAAGTATCTTAAAAGAGAGTTAGAAGAAAAAAGGGGGAAAGGAAATGAGAACTTTGCAAGAGAGTTTGGAAGAGGAAACAAACTATCTAAAGAAAACTCCCTACAAAATAGACTAAATGAAATGGAAAAAAAGCATATAACTCCTTGCAAAATAGATTTGACAAAATAGAAAAAGAAAACAACTTGAAAAACCGAATTTATGAAATGGAAACAAAAAGAATAGTCTGGAACCTTATCTTTCTATGACTGAATTCACATTAAGAGCACCAGAGTTGTGAATAATCTCCATAAGCAATTCACATGATTGAGGGTAAGAAGGAAGAGCACTAGAAAGTCCTAATTTTTAATATATATAAAGCAGGGTGCTCCCTCTTATGTGATCATGTTAATTGAACACATCAAGCCTTTAAATTATTTTTGGCTGGGCTAGGCTGCAGACCCAGAATAAAAGAATATATATAGTCCTCCCTTAAGCAGGAAACTAAATAAAATGATCCCTCAATGATCCCAATATTCCCTAACATTCTCAAGATTAAAAATAATGTAAGAGAACATATAAGTCACATGAAAGAAGACTAGATTTTCCCCCCTGATCCCCATGGTCTCTCAAACCTCTAAAAACAACAAAAAAAAGTTATTCAGCAAAAGTAAAGCAACTTCAGCAGTTGCCATAGTTTAGGATGCCAAGAATCCAAAAGAAGGTGAATTTTTTTACTTATCCCCCTCAGTACTCCTCCCTCACCTTCTAAAATACTGGCATAGAGGTTGAATTAGCAGATCCACAGATAAAACACAGACTGATAACAAAAAACCTGGTTCCTTATCCTTCTTTCCAGTGCCATGAAGACCTTGCTCCAGGGGCTGAAGATATTTGTCCTGGCCATGACAGACAACCAAACAGCTGTAACTCCTTGAGACCAAAAACTGGCTAGGGGACCTAACCCTGTAAATGAGTTCTGTAAGGCTCTGACTACTAGTCCCAGGCTAAATATATAAGGAGAGGGAGTAGAAAAGACTTCAGGACATGGTGGGGAAGGAGGGTAAGGCTGGAAGGAGTGATGTATAGAACTCTACTATGTCTGAGGGAAAGAACACAGTAATGTAATGACCACTTAAAAATCAATTTGGCAAAGACTTAGGTTGGTGAACTATGAATTGTCAAGTGTAGAAGGAGGATGAGATGCTGAAATCCAGCCCCAAGAAAACCATAATCAGATGGGAGGGAGTCAGAAAATGAATATTAAAAGAAACTGGGGTGGATACTGAAATTAAGATACCAGGAAGAAGAACTTAAATACTTAGAACATAAACAGATAAATCAACAGAAAAAAATAATAACAGCAGAAGGAAATATGGCCTCCAGATCTAGTAAACAAATGTAAATACTTTAAACAAAGAAATATGACCTAACATTGGATGAAACAGACTACAAACTACCATGACTGAATGTTTCAAAAGAGAAATAAGAATTATCAGAGCATAATTTATGCTCTGCATAGCAAAAATAAAGGGCAGAAAAAAGGTTTAAATATGTAATGTCTAGCCTCACCAAAGAAATGAAAGTGAGAACAATAGATTAGGGATCTAAATACAAGTAAAGGACAATCTAAAAGAGAAGCAAAAAAACCCAATAAGATTAAAAAGAAAATATATAAATACAGAGTCAAAGAAAGGTAACCTTAGAGAAAAAGAATCTATCATTTTGGGGGACCTGGGAAAGCCTTTTTCAGAAGATGGCACATGACTTGTTTTAAAAGAAGTCAAAAATGGGGACAGAGCCAAAATGGCGGAGTGAAGACACCACTCTCTGTGACTTCCTCTGACTGTCTCTCAAACTAACAGTAGATTAAGCCTCTAAACGGGTTCTGGAGTCAAAGCTCCCCCAAATATTTGAAGTACAACACATTTCTAGAAAAATCTACCTCGGAAGAGCTTCAGAACAGGTTTGTTTCAGACAGGCAGGGGGTTGGTCAGTTTGCCGAGCTAAGAGAGCAGCTCCAGGAGACAGGGCAGGAAGCTGGGCCAGACTCAGCATGGAAGATTCTAAGCCCTTGGAAAGTTTCTCTGAGGCTCTTGGGCCACCCTGCCCTGATTGCAGGCAGGTGCTTTGGCAGATCTCCCTTTTGTAGAAGGTAGATTGTAAACCACTTCAAATACGGGGGACCAAGCCTGGAGAGCCCAGCACCAGAAGTAAATCAGCCAAACTGCCCCAGTGCAAATTAAAGCAGCTGTCACTCCCCTGCTTTGAACAGACCTCAAGCTTTTTAAAAAGTGAATTAAAAAAAAAGGACTTTCACCATAGACAGCTTTTATGGACAGTGAGAACAGACTGCAGATCCTGAGGGTCATAAAGGTGAAACAACTACAGAAAAAGCCAAAAAGGAAGACATGACCTGGTCCCCATTTCACAAGGCTTTCCTGGAAGATTGCATAAAGAATCTCAAAAAAAGAAGAAAAATGGGGAAATGAATTGAGATCATTGCAAGAAGGATATAATGCCCTCCAAAAGAAATATGCAAAAGATCCTGAAAAACAAAATTGGTGAAATGGAAAAAAGGCTGCAATGAACAAAAAACTTCAATTGGCCAGTTACAAAAGGAGCTAAAAAAGGTAACTGAAAAAAATAATACATTAGAAATCAAAATTGAACAAATGGAAGTGAATGACTCAATAAGACTTCAAGAATCAGTCCAACAAAAACCAAAAAAAATAGAAGAAAATGTGAAATATCTCTTAGGAAAAACAACTGACCTGGAAAATTGATCCAGGAGAGACAATCTAAGGATTATTGGACTTCCTGAAAGCCATGATGAAAAAAAGAACCTAGACACTATCTTCCAGGAAATCATGAAAGAAAATTGCCCTGATCTTTTAGAATCAGAAAGCAAAATCACCATTGAAAGATTTCACCACCTCCTGAAAGAGACCCCAAAATTAAATCCCCAAGGAATATTGTGGCTAAATTTCACACCAAGGATAAGATACTGCAAACAGCTAGAAAGAAACAATTCGAATACGGAGGACCTGTTATTAGAATCACCCAAGATCTGTCATCTTCCACATTAAAGGATTAAAGGGCCTGGAACCAGATATTCCAAAAGGCAAAGGAACTTGGATTATAGCCAAGAATAAGCTATCCAGCTAGAATGAGCATTATCTTCTAGGAAAGAAGATGGACATTTAATGATACAGGTGAATTTCACCTATTTCTAATGAAAAGACCAGATCTGAACAAAAAATTTGACCTCCAAACACAGAACTCAAGAAAAGCATAAAAAGGTAAAAAGGAAAGAAGTCTTGAGAACTATATTTCTACTATGGGTATACTTAAAGAATGGGGGGTATAATTTGATATTACTTTGATAATATGAAAAAGAAACTAGAGGTGGAAAGGCTATCATACAGGGAAAAAAGGGGGAAAAGTGGTAAAATAAGGCTAAAAAAAGGAGGTAAAAATAAGGTAAAATCTCATGAAGAGACAAAGAAAACCTAATATAATTTAGGGAAAGAAGAGAGGGGATGAACACTGTGTAAATCTTACTCTCATCAGATTGGGCTCTAAAATAGTATATCAGACACATTTGGTTTCACAGAAAAACTTGTCCCTCCTTATAGGGAAGTGGGAGAAAAAGTAGGAAAAGAAAGGGAAAGACTAGTAGAAGGGAAATTAGAAGAATCACAGGAAAGGTGTAAAAAAAGGGGAGGGGCTCTAAAGGAGGGAGGACTGTTTGAGGGAGGTAGTCATCAAAAGCAAAATACTTGGGAAGGGTGAAGGGAGAAAGGGGAAAGGAAAGAGAAAAACATAACTGGGATAAATAAGATGGCAGGAAATACAGATTTAGTTATTTTAACTGTGAATGTGAATGGGATGAACTCTCCCATAAAGCGGAAGTGAATAGCAGACTGGATTAAAAGCCAGAATCCAACAATATGTTATTTACAAGAAACACATCTAAAGCATAGAGATACATACAAAGTGAAGGTAAGGGGCTGGAGAAGAATCCATTATGCTTCAGGTGAACAAAAAAAGCAGGGGTAGCAATCCTGATCTCAGATCAAGTAAGAGCAAAGATAGATCTAATTAAAAGAGATAAGGAAGGAGACTATATTTTACTAAAGGGTACTGTAGATAATGAAGCAATATCAATACTAAACATATATGCACCAAGTGGTGAAGCATCCAAATTCCTAGAGAAGTTAAGAGAGATACAAGAAGGAATAGGTAGCAAAACTATACTAGTGGGGGTTCTCAAACTTGCTCTCTCAGAATCAGAAACAAATAAGAAAGAAGTTAGGGAGGTAAACAAAATATTAGAAAAGTTAGGTATGATAGATCTTTGGAGAAAACTGAATGGAGACAGAAGGGAGTTTACTTTCTTCTCAGTGGTTCATGGACCTCATACAAAAATTGATCATGTGTTAGGGCATAAAAATCAAATGCAGAAAGGCAGAAATAGTAAATGCATCCTTTTCAGATCATGATACAATAAAAATCACATGTAATATAAGGCCAGGAGAAAATAGACCCAAAGTTATTAGAAATTAAATAATCTAATCCTAAAGAATGGATGGGTAAAAGAACAAATTGTAGATACAATCAATAATTTCATCCAGGAGAATGATAATAATGAGACAACATACCAAAATTTATGGGATATGGCCAAAGCGGTTTTAAGGGGTAATTTTATATCTCTAAATGCTTAATTGCATAAAATAAAGAAAGAGAAGACCAATGAATTGGGCTTACTATTAAAAAAGCTAGAAAAAAAACAAATTAAAAACCTGTAATTAAATACCAAATTGGAAATTCTGAAAATAAAAGGGGAGATTAATAAAATTGGAAATAAGAAAATTATTGAATTAATAAATAAAACTAAGAGTTGCTTTTATGAAAAAAACCAACAAAATAGATAAGCCTTTAATTAATTTGATTAGAAAAAGGAAAGAGGAAAATCAAATTGTTAGTCTCAAAAATGAAAAGGGAGAATTTTCCTCCAATGAAGAGGAAATTAGAGTAATAATTAGGAGTTACTTTGCCCAATTTTATGCCAGTAAATTTGATAATCTAAATGTAATGGATGAATATCTATAAAAATATAGATTGCCCAGGTTAACAGAAGAGGAAATAAATTATTTAAATAGCCCTATTTTAATAAAAGAAATAGAACAAGCTACTAATCAACTCCCTAACAAAAAATCTCCAGGGCCAAATAGATTTACATGTGAATTCTACCAAACATTCAAAGAACAATTAATTCCAATACTATATAAATTATTCGAAAAAATAGGAAAAGAAAGTATACTCCCAAATTCCTTTTATGATACAGATGTAATGCTGATAACTAAACCAGGTAGGGTGAAAACAGAGAAAGAAAACTATAGACCAATTTCCCTAATGAATAATGATGCAAAAATCTTAAATAAGATATTAGCAATGAGATTACAGAAAGTCATGAGTAGGATAATACACTATGACCAAGTAGGATTTATACCAGGAATGCAGGGCTGGTTCAATATTAGGAAAACTATCAGCATAATCAATTATATTAAGCTAACAAAAATCATATGATTATCTCAATAGATGCAGAAAACGCATTTAATAAAATCCAACACCCATTCCTATTAAAAACACTAGAGAGTATAGGAGTAAATGGGCTTTTCCTTAAAATAATCAGTAGCATCTATTTAAAACCATCAGTAAGCATCATATGTAATGGGGACAAACTAGAAGCATTCCCAATAAGATCAGGAGTGAAACAAAGATGCCCACTTTCCCATTACTATTTAATATCGTATTAAAAATGTTAGCTTTGGTAGTAAGAGAAGAAAAAGAGATTAAAGAAATTAGAGTAGGTAATGAGGAAACCCAATTATCACTCTTTGTAGATGATATAGTGGTATACTTAGAGAACCATAGAGACTCAACTAAAAAACTATTAGAAACAATTCACAGCTTTAGCAAAGTCGCAGGATACAAAATAAATCCACATAAATCATCAGCATTTTTATATATTACCAACAAAGTTCAGCAGCAAGAGATACAAAAAGAAATTCCATTCCAAATAACTGTTTATAGTATAAAGTATTTGGGAATCTATTTGCCGAGGAAAAGTCAGGAAGTACATGAACTAAACTACAAAACATTTTCCCCACAAATAAAGTCAGACCTAATCAGTTGGAAAAACATCAAGTGCTCATGAGTAGGCCGAGCAAATATAATAAAAATGACAATACTACCCAAAATAATTTACTTATTTAGTGCCATACGAATCAAACTCCCAAGAAATTATTTTACAGATCTAGAAAAAATAGTAGCAAAATTCATTTGGAAGAACAAAAGGTCAAGAATGTCAAGGGAATTAATGAAAAAAAAGGCTGATGAAGGTGGCCTTGCTGTACCAGATCTAAAACTATATTATAAAGCAAGGGTCATCAAAACCATTTGGTACTGGCTAAAAAATAGCGTAGTTGATCAGTGGAATAGGATAAAATCACAGCACAAACTAGGCAATAACTATAGCAATCTAGTGTTTGTTAAACCCAAAGACCCCAGCTTCTGGCATAGGAACTCACTATTTGACAAAAACTGCTGGGAAAATTGGAAACTAGTATGGAAGAAATTAGGGCATGACCCACATCTAACACCACATACCAAGATAAGATCTAAATGGATTCATGATTTAGATATAAAGAGTGATATTATAAGCAAATTAGAGGAATATAGAATAGTTTAACTCTCAGACCTGTAGAGAAAGAATGAATTTGTGTCCAAGGAAGAACTGTAACTCTTAATTGAACACCATATAGGTAATTTTCAGTATATTAAGTTTAAAAGTTTTTATATAAACAAAACTAATGCAGACAAGATTAGGAGGAAAGCAATAAATTGGGAAATCAAATTTACATTTAAGGGTTCTGATAAAGGCCTCATTTCTAAAATATATAGATAATTGTTTCATATTTATAAGAATTCAAGCACTCTCCAATTGATAAATGGTAAAATGATATGGACAGACAATTTTAAGGTGATGAAATTAAAACTATTTCTAGTCATATGAAAAGGTGCTCCAAATCACTATGGATCAGAGAAATGCAAATTAAGACAACTCTGAGGTACCACTACACACCTGTCAGATTGGCTAAAATGACAGGAAAAGATAATGATGAATGTTGGAGAGGATTTGGGAAAACTGAGTCACTGATACATTGTTGGTGGAACTGTGAATGGATCCAGCCATTCTGGAGAGCAATTTGGAACTATGCTCAAAAAGTTATCAAACTGTGCATACCCTTTGACCCAGCAGTGTTTCTATTGGGCTTATATTCCAAAGAGATCTTAAAGGAAGGAAAGGACCCCACATGAGCAAGAATGTTTGTGGCAGCCCTTTTTGTAGTGGCTAGAAACTGGAAACTGAATGGATGCCCATCAATTGGAGAATGGATGAATAAATTATAGTATATGAATATTATGGAATATTATTGTTCTGTAAGAAATGACTGGCAGGATGATTTCAGAGAGGCCTGGAGAGACTTGCATGAACTGATGATGAGTGAAATGAGCAGAACCAGGAGATCATTATACATAGCAACAACAAGACTATATGATGATCAATTCTGACATGGTTTTCTTCATCAATGAAATGTTTCAAACCAGTTCCAATTGTTAAGTGATGAAGAAAGCCAGAGAGAGGGATATGAATGTGGACCACAACATAACATTTTCATGCTCTCTATTGATATTTACTTGCATTATGTTTCCTTTTTCAGATTTTTTTTCTTGTAGATCTGACTTTTCTTGCACAGCAAGATAACTGTAAATATGTATACACATATTCAATTTGTCAAGTATTTTAACATAATTAACATGTAGTAAGACTTCCTGTAATCTAAAAGTGGGGTGGGGACTAGGGGGGAAAATTTGTAACAGAAAGCTTTGCAAGGATCAATGTTGAAAAATTACCCATGCATATGTTTTGCAAATAAAAATCTTTAATAAAAATTTTTAAAAAAGAAAGAAGTCAAAAATTCTAACAGAGTTGAAGAAGGAGAAAATTTCAGGCATGGGAGATATACATTGGAAAAATATTCTGTAAACCAATTAGAAAAGAAGATCAGCTAATATAATTATCATGTAATTTTACAATTGTAATGTATCTTTACAATAAATAATCTCATAAATAATCCAGATTAGTAGGATGAGGTTATATACCAACAGATATACTTCATTTTATGAGTTACTTCTGTCATCTACTCATTTCATTATTTTTTAAAATAAAAACACTTTTTTTCTTCTCTGCAAACTAGTTATTAAAATCAGCCTTTAAGTCTATATCCGTAGTTGTAAGATGCTAAGACAAATAGCCTTGTTTTTCATTTAAGGGAATTTTAAAAAAACTTTTCCTTCCAATTCTCTCTGGGTTCAATAAAGTTAACATACTAAGCCCCCCAAAATACTTTAGAAACATTTACTCCTCTTAACCAATGCTTTCATGAGCAGTTAGAAATAAAAAGGCAATGCTAACATTTCTTATAAATACAACAAAATTTGCAATATATGAAAAATGTTTCCAATAAATCCCCTATAAGGCCAAAGTAGTTTATCATTCTGAAGCTAGAAAATAGTAAAAGATTACATTTTTAAAGTTTACTGAACATAGAGATCCTCAATCCCCTGAGGAAGGGGTTACCTTACCTAGTTAACTATTAATGGCCTTCTATGTGGCAGAATGTTCTTCTGGAGATACAGGTCCCAATTATTAGGAAGTTTTGTTCTAACTCCCAAGTCATCCACTTCTACAGTTCTCATTCTGTTTTTTTCCCCAGCCTGTTAGTCCTTCCAACATGTATAGTATCTGAGGAGTACACAGTTAAGGCAGGTAGTTGATGGGTCTCCTGCATTTTCAATTTTTATTAAATTATTAATAATTAATCATTTTTATTTAGGGAACTTTGGAGGTAACCAAAATATGTCCAGAATAAGAGAGCAATTTGGAGCTATGCTCAAAAAGTTATCAAACTATGCATACCCTTTGACACAGCAGTGTTTCTATTGGAGTTATATCCCAAAGAAATCATAAGGGAAGGAAAGGGCCCCACTTGTGCAAGAATGTTTGTGGCAGCTCTTTTTGTAGTGGCTAGAAACTGGAAACTGAATGGATGCCCATCAATTGGAGAGTGGCTGAATAAATTATGGTATATGAATGTTATGGAATATTATTGCTCTGTAAGAAACAACCAGCAGGACGATTTCAGAGAGGCCTGGAGAGACTTGCATTAACTAATGCTCAGTGAAGTGAGCAGAACCAGGACATCATTATTCACGGCAACAACAATACTATATGAGGATCAGTTCTAATGGACATGACTCTCTTCAACAATGAAATGCTTCAAACCAGTTCCAAGTGTTCGGTGAAGAGAGTCATATACACCCAGAGAGAGGGATATGAAATGTGGACCACAACATAGCATTTTCATGTTCTCTATTGAGGTTTGCTTGCATTGTATTCCCTTTATCGGATTATTCTTTCTTGTAGATATGATTTCTCCTGCACAAAAAAATGATGCAATAACTATACATATATTCGATTTCTTAAGTATTCTAACATAATTATCATATAGTGGATATCCTGCCATCTAGGGGAGGGGTGGGGAGTAGGGGGGGAAATTTGTAACAGAAAGCTTTGTAAGGGTTAATGTTTAGGAATTACCCATACATATGTTTTGCAAATAAAAAGTATTAATAAAAAATATGTCCAGAATAACAAAGAGTCTGGACATTTACTGCAAATTTCAAACCTTTGGTCTAGTAGTAAAGGAATATGACTAGTTTCCCCCCTACCCAGAATCACAAGCATTCACCAAAGTAAATCACAGATTACTTTCCAGCAACTGGAAGAGAGACATTCTTCACTCAGAACTGCTAATGTGAGTTACCATTTTATACAATATGTGGGAGAAAGCAATACTTGGGCTAAAGTAGTACTTATACTTCACCTATATCCATAAAGGAATATAGTCATATAGCTAGTTTCCAGGATAAAAAAAATGCAGAGACAACTTTATGAATAAGCTAAGTGAATGACTTGCTGTAACTTCAGGAATTCCAAGAAAAGCTATTCCACAATATATCTGCCAAGGGAAAGTCAGGATCTATATGAGCAAAACTACAAAACACTCTCCACACAAATAAAGTCAGATCTAAACAATTGGAAAAACATCAAGTGCTCTTGGATAGGTCTAGCGAATATAATAAAGATGGCAATAATACCTAAACTAATTTATCTATTTAGTGCTATACCAATCAAACTCCCAAGAGATTATTTAACTGAACTAGAAAAAATAACGACAAAATTCATCTGGAAAAACAAAAGGTCAAGAATTTCAAGGGAATT
>JAJPUD010001289.1:0-34460 GCA_023553655.1 Myrmecobius fasciatus
AAGTACAGAAAATAAAGTAGGTTGGAATTCTAGTGTAGAGATCCTTGAATGTCATGGAAAGTGATTCTAACCTTTCTATCTAGGAAGTGAAAAAGAGCCATGGAATAAAAATTCTTTGGAACAGGGAGAGAAAATAATAACATCAAGTATGTTTTGAAGAAAATTCCAATGAATTTCTGTATTTCCAGACTTCCTTCAATTTCTGACCCTTTCAAAATCTTAGTCACTCAGAATAAGAAATAATGCTCAGAGTGTTCCAGTCAAAGAATGGTCCTACTTTCTGATTTGTAATATGATATGCCCCCTAATGTAGTCCTCTAGATCCATCATTCTTTGCATTCCCTTGGTCCTCCTTCCTGCTGTACTGAAATAAATTGCAAGTTTACAAAGGTAGTATGGCAAGTGCTAAGTGTCTGGGGGGAATTAAATTGGAGTGATGCTAATTTTAATTAGATGTTAAGGGAAAATGTTGATAGTAGGGGCAGAAGAGTTAGGTAATGAAACAAGTGAACTAAGAAAATGTGCAGCTGCAATTAGTGGATATATTTAAACCTAATCTTAGTAATTATCTATTTAGACTAGGAGTCAACAACTCTTCCCTTGACCTTGGACAAATCTTATAAATTTTCTGTATCTTAAAAGTTTTCTCATTCTGTAAAATAGAGTTTATAACAGTCTCCACTTATTAACCCCAAAAGGGTGATAGATGTCTCAGAGTGAATTGCTCTATCAATAGAAAGCATTATCAACAGCAATGCAATAAAAATTTTGGATTAGCCAAACATCATTTCTTCAAGGAGCTGCAAGTCTTTAACTCCCTACCAGTGAACAGCTGAGTTCCAACTTAATTTTCCCCTGATGTATTACTTTGCATGTTTTCAGTATGAATCTCAATTTTCCTGCCCATATTTCTAACCTCTTCAGACCCTTTTAGATTATCTTCCTGGCTTCTCTTGTGAATTAAAAAACCATCCAATTTAGCATCATTAGCGAATTTAATTAGCATATTTCTTTCAGATTGTTAGTAATGATGTTAAACAATAAACGTCAATGTGTTGCTATAATGAGATCAAAGACAGTGCTCTTTTTGTGAAAGGCTGTGGATAGAACAGGGAATTATGCCAAGGGTTGCAAAAGGAGGAAACCAGCAGGTTGGTAAGTACAGCAAGAGCAATAGGAAGAGATGCACAGTGTTATATTTTATTGTATCTTGGCTCTGCGGTTCAAACTATTTAAAATATCACTAGTGGAGTCTTATTCTTTCTAAAACACTTGTGGAAATATTCTGATTTGCTGGACTAAATGGACTAAGAAATCATGGATTCCTGCACAAAACCCTTACCCATTTTACAGGATCCCTGATTTAGAGCTGGAGGGGACTTTACATGTTCTCTAATCCAACCTTTTCATTGTATAAATGAAAAAAGAGGCTTGATAATCATCACAAAGTCACACTGGAAGGAAATAACAGAGAGAGGACTTGAATTGAGGTCTTCAGACTTAGATTCCAGAATTCATTCAATATTCAACATAATTTTCAAGAGCAGAGATGACAGATAAAGTTATTTTTGATAGAAACAAACATCTAGATTATTTTTCAAAAAGAGCCAAGGAAATAAATGAAGACTCAAAGATACAGATCATCAAAGAGATGTATGTTGTACAAGGTGTTTCAAAAGTTTTAATGTAGGGCTTAAACCTTTACTAAGACTTTTTTTCTTTGCTTTTTTATCCTTACTATTTTTATTTTTCCCAATTACATATAAAACAATTTTTATATCTGTTTTTAAATCTTTTAGTTCTGGATTCTTTCTCTTTCTCCTCCATCCCCAGTTGAGAAGACACATGTGAAGTTATGCAAAACATTTCCATAAAAGTCATGTTGCAAAATAAAACATAGATTTCCCCAGCACCCCAACTCCCCTTTAAAAAAACTGAATAAAAATAAAATTTTAAAAGGTATGCTTCAATCTGTAGTCAGACAGTTTTTTCTCTGTATGTGGATACCATTTTTCATCATAAATCCTGGAGAGCAGTCTTGACTCATTATGTTGCTGAAAATAGCAAAGTCATTCACAGCTGATCATCCCAAAACATTGCTATAAGTTTGTACAAAGTACATTTCAGTTTGCTTGAGTTAATGGAGGACTTTTCAAATTTTTCTGAAAGTATTTACTTATCAGTTCTTGTAGAACAATGATATTCCATCATAATCACATATCACAATTTATTCAGCCATTCCCCAATTGGTGGGCATCCCCTCAATTTCTAATTCTTTGCCTTGAAAAAAGAGCTGCTATAAATCTTTTTGTGCATATACTATAGGTGGTTTTCCTTTTTTAAAAATCTCTTTTGAGATTCATGCCTAGTGGTAGTAGTATTGTTAAGTCAAAAGATATGTATGATTTTATAGTCCTTTGCACATAGTTCATATCTTTTGATTATCAATTACTGAATGGCTCTTTTAAAAAAAATTGACAGTTCTCTATACATTGAGAAAAGAGGCCTTCATCAGAGAAACTTATTGCAGAATTCTTTTTCAATTACTATTGCTAACTGTTCATTCAGTTTTCTCTTCCTTTAATCCTGTACCATTTCAAGAGGGCTTTTACCTCCCCCAATATTTTCTCTCTTCTATCACTTCTCCCTTTTTCATATTCTCTTTCCTTCCTACTTTCCTATAGGGTAAAACAGATTTCTATACCCATATGGAGTGTATATGTTATTTCTTCTGTGAGCCAATTCTGATGAGAATAAGATTCATTCACACCTCTTCCCCTTCTTTCCCTTCACTCTAAAAGCTGTTTCTTGCATCTTTAATGGCAGATGTAATACAACATTCCACTTCTCCCTTTCTTCCAGTACATTCCTCTCTTACCGCTTAATATTTTTATATATTAAATCTTCATATTCAATTCATACCTGTGGCCTTTGTCTATATATACTCCTTCCAACTGCCATAAAAATGAGAAAGTTTTTTATTAGTTAGAAATATCATCCTCACATGTAGGAGTGTAAACAGATAGACCTTATTAAGTCTTTTATAACTTCCTTTTTCTGATTACATTCTTATAGTCCTGAGTCCTGTATTTGAAAATCAAAATTTCTATTCAGCTCTGGTCTTCTAACACAAATGTTTAAAAGTCCTCTATATCATAGGATATCAACCTTTTCCCCTGAAGGATTATACTCAGTTTTACTGGGTGAGTGATTCTTGGATGTAATCTTAGTTCCATTGCTTTCTAGAATATCATAGTCTAAACCATCTGATCCTTAAATGAAGAAGCTGCTAAATCTTGTGGTATTTTGGCTGTAGCCAAATTATACTTGAATTGTTTCTTTCTGGATGATTGCTATATTTTCTCCTTAACCTGAGACTTCCAAAATTTGGCTATAATATTATTGGGAGTTTTCTTTGGGGTCTTTTCAGGGGGGTGATTGGTGGATTCTTTCAATTTCTATTTTGTCCTCTGGTTTTAGAATATTTTTCTTTTATTTTTTTATTTTTTTATTTTTATTTTTCCCAATTACCTATAAAACAAGTTTTTTTTTTAACATCTGTTTTTAAACCTTTTGGTTCCAGATTCTCTCTCTTTCTCTTCCATTCCCAGTTGAGAAGACACATATGAAGTTATGCAAAACATTTCCATAAAAGTCATGTTGCAAAATAAAACATAGATAAAACATCAGTTTTCCCTGACGATTTCTTGAAAGATGATGTGTAGGCCCTTTTTTTGATCTTGACTTTCAGGTAGGTGAAGAATTTTTAAAATTATCCCTCCTGGATCTATATTCCAGGTCAGTTCTTTTTTTCCAATGAGATATATCACATTTTTTTCTATTTTTTCCATTATTTTAGTATTGTTTTCTTTTTCTTGATTTTTCACAAAGCCATTAGTTTCCATTTGTTTAATTCTAATTTTTAAGTAATTATTTTCTTTAGTGACTTTTTATATGTTCTTTGCCATTTGGCCAATTTTTATTTTTAAGGCATTCTTCTCATTAGCTTTTTGTATTTCCTTTTGCATCACTTTCATTTCTCTTCCCAATTTTTTCTTCTACCTTTTCTTAGTTGATTTTCAAAATCTCTTTTGAGCTCTTCCATTCCAATTGGTCTCAGGACCAATTCTAATTTTTTTTTAACTTTTTGTTAAAGGAAGGCTCTAAATCCAGGGTGGAGGGTGCATTGTCCCCACTTTCAAGGGTTTTGTGCAGCTGTTTTCAGAGATCCTTCTAGGAACTTGACCACAAGCACTCTTTTCTGCTCTAGAACTGCAAGGAGTGTCCCTCCTCTACTGTGGTTGTAAGTTCTAGTGTGCGAAAGATTCTTTCCTCAGTGCTAGAAAAGAGAGCTCCTTCTAACCACTTCTACCTCCTTACCATCTGTTAGTTGAGATCTCCAGAAGCTGCCACGATCATCTCTGCTGCTGCTGCCACCACAGTTGCTGCTACTGTTGCCACTGCTGATTCAGTAGCTCCCAAAGTTTGCTGGAAATGTGCGGGTTTCTCAAGCCCCTCCCACTCAAGTGAGACAAACTTTCTCTGCTGACCTTCTTAGAGGTCTTTGCTGTTTCTGGGCCAAGAGGTCTGGAAACTGCCAATGCTGCCACTAATTCAAAGTCCCCAAGTCCCATTTCTGGTTTGGTGGGGCTAGGGCCAAACTAGCACAGCCTGTGCTGGACTTCTACCTTGATGCAAGAGACCTTTCCACTGATCTTCTAAATTCTCTTCACCTGGATTTTGTTTCACTCCATCTTTGGGTAGATTCTGACATGCTAAAATTTGTTTCAAGTCATTATTTAAAAGAATTTGGAGAAGTTTGGAAGAGAGTCCAAGTGAGTTCTTACCTTTAGTCTGCCATTTTGGCTCTACTTTTTTCACGAAGACTTTTGAAACATGTCATAATTTTACTGCAAACTCATAAGTCCATCAGATAATAAATTTAGAGCATGATAAACACTTAGCAATCAATACCAGAGCCTAGATGTTTCCTTTTCATTTGAAAAGGTTCATGTTCAGATAAAAATGACTAGGGGTGGAGCCAAGATGGTGGAGAGCAGGTATGACTTTTTGTGTCCTCCTCTGTAGATTAAGCTTCTAAACTGGTTTTGGAGTCAAATAACCTACAAATATTTGGAGTACAATACATTTCCAGAAGAAGATACCTTAGAAAAACTTCAGAACAGGTCTGTTTCAAACAGGCAGGGGACAGTCTACTGAGCCCCGACAATACCACAGGGAGCCTGGGCAAGGAGCTGGAATGGAGAGTCAGAGCACTGAAGCTTCCACACACCTGGCGAACTTCTGGGGGTCTCGTAGGCTACTCTGTCTTGGTTGCAAGCAGGTAGTTTGGAACATTTGCTACAAAAGGCAAATTATAAACCACTAAACCCTGGAAGAATGTGGGACCTAGCTGTGATTACTCAGCACAAGAAGTCAATCAGTAGAATTGACCCAAAGCAAACTAAAGCAGCTGTTGCTCCTTTTCATTAAAAGCAGACCCCATCCCTGAAGTCAGGGGGACTTGAGTTCAAATCTGGTCTCAGATACTTAACACTTCCTAGCTATGTGATCCTAGGCAAGTCACTTAACCCCAATTGCCTCAGGGGGAAAAAAAGAACAGACCTCAAGTCTTTAAAAAAATGAGCAAAAAAATTTTAAAAAAGACAGCTTTTATGGAGAGAGAGAGAAGACCAGACTTTAAATCCTGAGGTTCCTAAAGGCAAATCAAGTTCAGATGAAGCCACAAAGGGAGTTATGAGGTAGTTCCCCTTTCACAAGGCTTTCTTGGAAGATTTCATAAAGGATCTTAAAAGAAAGTTAGAAAAAAATGGAGAAAGGAAATGAGATCTTTGCAAGAAGGGATGGGAAAAGGATATAACTCCCTTAAAAATAGATTTGATGAAAGAGAAAAAAACATATAACTTCTTACAAAATAAATATGAAAAAGATGCCAATTCATTGAAAAACAAAATTTGTGAAATGAAAAAAAAATGCAATGAAAAAAAAAACAGTTCAATTAGCCAAAGACAAAAGGAGCTAAAAAAAATAATTGAAGAAAATACACTAATAATTATAATTGAATAAATGAAAGTGAATGAGTCAAACAAAAACAAAAAAAAATTTTAAAAAGAAAATATGAAATACCTTCTAAGAAAAACAATTGACCTGGAAAATAGATCTTGGAGAGACAATCTAAGGATTATTGAACTTCCTGAAAGCCATGATGAAAAAAAAAACCTAGACACTGTCTTACAGGAAATAATAAAAAAGGTGTGTTTGAACAAATGAAGCAAATAGTTATGTTTTTAAGGACCACACAGCTCCTGCATTGTTTTCCTAATCCAGAATTGTGGGAATCTCCAAATTTCTATTTGCAAACTGGTTTCTACTTTTTTACTTTGATCTTTGGACCTTTGAAAGCTTCTCTGTTGACTCCAGGCCTCTGGCAAATGAATTCTAACTGCCTGTGTCCTGTTTCCTGCTTTAGAGACTTCTCATATTTTGGGTGGATATTCATATAATTTCCCATCAGCTAAAATGAGAACCTCAGGCAGGAACATCTTCTTGCCCCAGTCAAAATTATCATAACAAATCTAATTCAGACAGTTGTAACTTCAGTAGATGGTGACTGAGAAGATGCAAGAAATTGAACCATAGAAGGCATTTATTGAATATTTGTAGAAGCTTGTTCTTTGTTTTATTTTTTAAAGAGAATTACAAAAAATCATAACTGAGGGTTCTAAAGAATTGCCTTCCTGTTAATCCTCTTGTTATTTTTCTTTAAAGGAACAAATTATATTACTACCACCTGTTCTATTGATATCAGACAAATATTCTCCTATGTCTTACAATTGACTGTTGTCAATATTTATCGAGCACTCAAAATATATGGAGCAGAACACACAACTGATATACTAGAAGAAATATATCAACAATCCCAGATTTAATGAACTTTACTTTTAGAACTACATTTCTCTCTCTCTCCCTCTCCCTCTTTCCCTCTCTCTCTCTCTCTCTCTCACACACACACACACACACACACACACACATCATATTATCAATCTGTCTTTTTCTGTGTCTCTCTTTTACACACACACACACACACAAAGAGAGAGAAAGAGAGATACTTCTATCCAAGCCCTAAATAAATGTCTTAAGATACACCAATCATTATTTATCGTTATGATTATAGCAAAGAATAGATGACAGTCTAGATATTTTAAATGATTTTCATGAATCAGGTTGGGACAAGGTAATTTTTAACATATTGTCCAAATCCAAAATGCTTTACCATTGTGCTTTCTTCTTTAAAGGAATAAGACTTGTTCTCTTTAGGTCCAGAGGGTAGAAATAAGACCAATGAATGAAGTTTACTGACAGAAAAGTTAAATTAGAGCTTTGTAAAAGTAGAAAAGGGAAATTTGGGGAAGCATCAGAGTCTCTCAGACTAGTAGACTTCAAGAAAAGGTGGGATGGCCATTTGTTGCTTATGATGGAGAGACTCTCTTCTTTGGACTGTGGATTGAAGGCTCTTAACAGTCCTAGGTAGCCCCAACTTCCACAGAGTGCTGGACCTGAAGTCAGAAAGACCGATATTCCTGAGTTCAAAATTGGCTTCAGACACTACCAGCCTATTGACCCTGAGCAAGTGACTTAACCTTTTTGCTTTGGTTTCCTCATTTGTGAAATGAACTGGAGAAAGAAATGGCAAACCACTTCAGTATTTCTACGAAAAACCTACCTGTGAGCAACAAAAGTGAGACACAATTGAAATGGATACATAACAGCCCTAGACATCTAATAGCAACCCTATGATCTTAGAGATCTCTTCCAACTGTGTTTCTTTTTCTGTTCACATATTACATTTTTGGAAGAATTAATTAAGGGCTATAGCAATTTGACATGTTTGTCGACAGCAGGGAAGTGGCCATTTGATACTTTAGAAAGTTTTAAGTAAAATAGTTGGGATTATAGAGGTATTCTGTAGGAAACAGAATGAAATGGGATCACTTGAGCAAAACAAAGCAGAGAAATAGTTGAGAATAATAGAATCACTACAATCCCATTTTACAGATGTAAAAAAAAAATGTTTCAGAGTTATGAATTTCCTAAAGTGACATAGCTAGGAAGTAGCAGAGTTCACCTAATTTATGGACTAGTAAATAGTTCCATATACCAAGGAAATAATATTTAATATATTGGTGAACTTAATTTGCTGATTCATATCCCATTTAATTTTTTCTTACAGTGGACAGTGAATTAAAGATACTTAAGACAATGAGAGATAGGATGATGCTCTAGACCTATAAAGTAGAAGAAAACAATGTGATGATAAATATTAAAATGGGATCATAAATTCTCTAAGATTATGCTTGGGCAACTTTTGGGGAGAAAAAACTGATTTTGCTGAGATCCAGGGCTTCAAACCTTTCTTATCTTCTGCTACCAGCCAGGTTGTGAGACTCCAGTGACCTCTGCCTTGAAAATCAGAAAAAAACAGAATACAATGTGTCACCTCTCACTTTCTCCTCAAGAATTGTTAATGTATTATCTTTGTCATATTAAAGCTGTGACAGAAAACTGATTCCTTGTGATTCCGCTCAGAATCTTTGTGGTTCTGAGTTGTAGACTGCCTCCCCCAAAACTTCCTTTCCTGATTGTCATTCACTCTCCCTCATGTTCATTCATTGGCTATATCCCTCCTCATTCTATTAATGCTTACCTTTCTTTTCGTGCCTTCTCTTGAGTCTGTGTTCTATTATTAACATATTAGACATGTATCTTATGCCCCCAAATTGCTATGTACATATTTTTTAAATTATTTTATAGCTCCATGTTACCTTCTCTCTTCTCCCCAGTAGAATGCAAGCTTTTTGAGGGCTGATTGTTTCATTCTGTCTTTGGATCTCCAGGACCTAGCCCATTATATGGCACATAGTTAATATTTAAAGAATGCTTAATAAAATGAATTGAGACTATTATAGGTTCTTTTAGCATTTAAAATGACTACTTGACTATTATAACAGTCTAACCAGCTCACCAACAACAGGGGTACAGGTACAGGAAAATTTTAATCTAAAACAGATTTGAAAGGGCTTCTGTTTCAAGGGGGAAGAGATTTTCCAGTTGTAACAATACTCTTACTGTCTCCCATTATAGATTTGACCAAATTTTTCTTAAGTTAAAATTTCTCCGCCAAATGTGATATCAGATTTAAGAGTATGGTTTTTTTCATTATTTTAACGGAGATCTGAGCATTAAAGTTGTTTGTGACACTTTTTTTATAAATCAGATTTTTTTTTATCATTACAGTGATTCAGAAAGGATTTGAAATAAGAAAGGTGATGTGAACTCTATTCATGTGACAATAATAATAATAAAAGGGAGCAACAATATTACTTATCTGTTGCTCATTTCATCTGTCTCATGCCATTTTCTTACCACATCATTTTCCTTTCTCTCTCTGGGGGTGGGGGTAGTATTTAACAATGGTTTAATTATAGTTATCCAGAATAAATGGGGGGGAGGGATATGCAGTGTGCCAGATTTTAAATTCAATTTTCCTAGCATTGGCAACAAAATACCTTCCTTTTAAATTGAGTGCTTTAATTAGGAAGCCTACTACAATCCCAATCTATACTAATGGAAGCTAATGCAGCTGAATGCATTGATGCTTTGCATTGATTTAATCTGCCAGTTAAAATGACTTCAGAAAGACACATCCCATAACAGTGTTCATGAGCCCCCCACCCCCTCTTCTCCAATGTACACAAACCCCCTTCTTTCCCTTTCCCACTGTGATTCATGGCTCATTTATAGTCACTGCAAGCTGACCTGGCAGAAAAGCTTACCATCCAACCCCACTTTGATCGCTATAGCTACTGAAACCCACAGTGGATTCTGAGTCCCTGGCATTGTGCTTCTGGAAATGGGCTGTCAGTCAGGCAGTAACCTTTATTGAGACTCAATGTATAGAGGAGACTGCCCTGGGAGTTATAGGGAGTGATAGAGGAAGTAGGAGATACAGTTTCTCCTTTCAGGAGTTCTAGTTGCCTGTGGTTCTGAGAGTAATAGATACTAATCAATTCAGAGGTGTAGTCCAAGACCAAAGAAAAGATGCTGGATATTTTCCAACTGAACTTTCCTTTATAAATGTGGAGAACTCACCTAAGTACTTGATAGGACTGCCTGGGACTTCATTTGTTCCTCTTGATGCTGGGTCAAATCTGCCAAGGCAGGTCAATAAGAGCAGAGGACATTTATGAATGTAATCAATCTTGGGGAGAAAGGGTATCACTATAGGAGTCAGAAGGAAATGTTTTTCTTTTTCTTTCTTCTTTTAGGCTTGTAACTGTATTCCAGGTGGGCAGTGCATTCAGAATTATTAAACACTTATTAGTTAATCCCATTTGACAATTAGGAGAGGGACCCAGGGAAGAAAGAAGGCTAATGATATTGAAGGGTCGGTGCACACTTGTAATATAGATTTCTTTATTTTAAGGATGAGGGATTTCAAGCCAGTGTTTCAAAACTGCTTCTGGCTAAGTTGGAGTCTTCTTTATCACCCCCAAGCCTTATAATAATATATTTTTTCTTCTTTTGCTTAGTTGGAAATATTTTAGGTATTAGAACTAAAGCCTATGAATAAATATATGAAAGCTACAAATTTCAAACAGGTATGGCATTTAAGTGTGAGAGATTTATTGCATAGACTTCTCAACCCTGCTGGGTTCCAGAGCACTGTATTAAAACAACTATTACTATTCTCTTGTCCTAGACTATTTGACTCTGAGCAGAACTCCAGGCTTTTTTGTTTATTTGTTTTGTTTTCGGTTTTTTGTTTTTGTTTTATTTCTTTATCAATGCAAAAGGGGATTCTGACTCTGAGTGCTGAGCATTTAGAGCTTGAGTCAGACTACACCTAATTCGAAGACCTTAATGAGATTAGTCTTTTTAATTACCCAGCTGCATTCAATTACCCAAAGTATAGTCAAGCAAAGAGTTGTCCCCATCCTTATCTGCACTTGTGAAATAAGTCTTTGTTGTGGCTTATCTGTAACAGGTGCAGAAATGTTACATAAGCTCTTTCCCCCTTTACAAGGAAACTTTTTCTCCTAAAATATTACAACATATTTAGTATCATATTAGGAGTTAAGGACCCTAGATTATATGCGTAGGTTTGGTTTCACAAATTCTCTAAATAATTCATTGTCCATGTCTAGTAGGTATAAATGAAATAAATTCTGAATTATATTATTTCTTTAATCCTTATGTCTGAGATTTATTTTTGACAAAGAGTGCTTAGGTGTGCTTTTCAGAACACTGATTTCATCAAGCCTACTTGACTACACTTAGGCAGAACCCAGAAATATCAATATCTACCACATTTGACAATGGTATTACCATCTCCTCCTTCAAATACTCAAGCTCATAAGATATCCAGTATAGAAGCACTTCCATCTACAAAGTGAAAGATGCAAAGTATTAAAATGGAACCCATGGATTTCAGAAATAACCTTTTATTTTTCTGTGGTTCCTTGAAATCTTACAACTCATACAGTTCTTGTAATTCATGGTATGGTCCTGAGTGAAGCATCAGAAAAGTAGGCTGGAAACTTAATCACCCTATCATCACTTACCACTGGAAATCAGCTTCTGACTTTTATTCCCTGCTTTGATGCCATTGTTCTCTTCTCCCAGCCAGTATAATTGATCTTTCTTTTGGTGGTTTTTAGCTCTTGCTCTCAGAAGTTGGTGCTAGGTATCTCCAGGGCCTGAAGATTGGTGAAAAGACTCCACAGGTGCCTCATCTGACAATCTTTATAGCACTTTTACCCTCTGTAGGAATAGGTGAAGGGAGCTTTGGAGGTAGCCTGCAAAGATAGAATTGAAGAATACCTACAGGCTCTAGGAAGTTTTGTCTTCTTTAAGGTCTGGGTCCTCCACTCCTAACCTTTATTAGAAAGTCTTTCTCATTTTATTAAATAACAAACATCCTACATACCCTACTTAATCAAGTCTTCATTTCCTACTTGTGATGAGAATAATTGATCTGTTCTATTTATTTTCTGTTTTCCTCAGTCCTTGGGTAGAGTTTTCTATACTTGTTTCTGCGTCCATTTGAGGTCTTTAGAAATTTTATAAAATCTCCCAAAAAGACACACTTCTTACTTTCTTTTTGACTTTCTGTTGTTCCCCATGATCCAGGTAAGGTGGGACAAGGAATGCCCTTGTTCCTCATTTCCTTAAATTATTTCTTGGATGACATGATAGTGGCTAAAATCAGTTGGGAATTATATAGTACTTTATGATAGATGAAACTTGGTCCCTATATTATACCTCACAAACTTTGCAGAGTGAGAACAAGAGGTCTAGTAAATAACACTACTAGTATCCAACATTAAACCAACAAAATTCTTAAAATTTTATAAACCGTGTTATTGCTTGGCTGCAACTACTAGTGTCTTCTATTTTTATTAATAATAAGAATATTTACATGTTGATGTTTCTGTTCCTGTGGTAACATCATTTTGTTAGTCACTGGACAGGGAACTCTCATCCAGAGTACTAACAGTTAATTTGATACTTATATATAATCAAGTAAATCTTAGCACCCACTAATGAAAATACAGAAATATAATTGTCAAAAAGAGGAAATGTTTTACTGAAAACAGTCACATTCAGAAAGTATATATGTAGTCTAACAACGTTGTAGTAATCAAATTTGGGGAATAATTAAATTTAGAGACCATGATAAAATTAAAAATCATTTCAAAAGTTGATTATTTTTTTTAAGCTTTTTATTTGTATAACATATGTATGGGTAGTTCCCCAACCTTGATCTTTACAAAGCTTTCCAATACAAATTTTACCCCCAGTCCCCTCCCCTCCCCTAGATGGCAGGAAGTCTACTACATGTTAATAATGTTGAAATGCTTGAGAAGTTATGAAATATGGACCACAACGTAACATTTTCATGATCTCTATTGACATTTGCTTGCATTGTGTTGCCTTTCTCTGATTCTTTTTTTTTCTTGTAGATAGGATTTTTGTTGCATAACTTCTCAAAAGTTGATTATTTTGAAGACAAAAATATTTGGTTGACTACATTTTAAAATATATATGTGTGTGCATTCACTTATATGTACACTATGCATACATTCATATATATATATACACATATACACACATATGACTATATAAACAAATATATATATATATGTATGTATGTGTCTATCTATCACTCCTGTTACTTTATTACCATATCTCAAATATCACATAAACTTAGTGGAAGAAATTATAATAGAGAATAATTTTTTTTTAGAAAAAAAAGCCTTTTGATCTCATCAATATAATCATCTATCAGTGAAAATGACAGTCCCCATTCTTGTTTAAATGTCAATAGTTTCAAAAATTATTGTTGAAGATGTTTAAAAATGGATCAATTTCCATATTTCTTTACTCTCATTTTTAGTTAGAAGTGTCTTATGGTATGAACTTTTAAATAAATTATATAACTGCTCTAAGTACAATCATTTATAGGTAGTAGACATTTGGAATATGTTTGATGATTCTGTTCAGTTTCACAAGTCCCAACTATCTATTTATTGGAGGCAGCTAAATTGTGCAGTGGTTAGAATTCTGGACTTAAAAGTCAGGAAGACTCCTATTCTTGAGTTCAAATGTAGTTCCACTTATTAGCTGTATTAAAGTGGGAAAATCACTTAACTCTGTTTGCCTCAGTTTCCTTATCTATAAAATGAACTGAAGAAGGAAATAGCAAACCACTCCAGTATCTTTCCCAAGAAAAACTTTAATGGGATCATCACAAAGAAGAGGACTCAACTGAAAATGACTAAACAACAATATGTATTTATTATTCAATTCAACAAAGCCTGATTAAATAATTGTCTGCTTGCAAACTAATACTTAATTAAGGATTCAAAATAATTATATGGAATAGCTACTGATCTCAAGGAGCATAAAATGTAGTTTGAAGTTTGGGCAATTGAAGGAAAATGACAATACATATGCCTAATGTGCTTTAAGATACAAAACAAATAGCTGGTGATTTCTTCCGTTTTAATGGATACGTGATCTCATACTTATGGGCATTCCCTTCAACAATACAGATAACAATTCATATATTCAATGGTCAGTTTTTCTGTATTCTCCCATAAATGCACCCATTATAATGTATACTCTTTTTTAATTCCCTTGACAATACCTAGAGATTGATATCACACAATCTATACATAATTTATTCAGATCATATTTAATATGCAAGACATAATGCTATCCCTCACTTTTCCTACATTATTGAATCATATGAGAACAAAAAATGTTAGGTCCTTATTTCAGTTATATTTTAAATTTATTAATGATGTTTTGTCTCAGTGAAGAAATTGCAAGTATAAGCATTTATAGTAAATCAAGTGGATGGTGATCTCAAATAAAGTATAATCATCATGTAGCATTCAATCAAAAACAAATATTCGAAGTATGGATGCTGATGTTAATATTTTGTATCTACTCATAAAGTATCTTTTAAATCAATCCTATGGTGTCAATTTTAATTCAGCAAGTATTTGTTAAATATCTAGATTGTAAAGAGCACTATATTAGGTACTAACGGGAATACTAAGATAGATTTGCCCTCCCGGATATTACAGGCTATTGTAGTTGTTGTTTGTCCTTCATTATGGAAGAGGAACAGTGACATCAGAAGAGTGATGTCCTGACTTATAAGTGACCAGGATTTAGATGAAGCAGGGCTGTGCAAAACCCAGGCTCACTTTCTTCTCCAGTGTCATCTGAGTCCTGTGATAACACAGAGGTCAGGATGACTGGAGATGACTCCAGATGCAGTAGGAGATCTTGTCCTTTTTAAGTTATGGTCTTCCCCAGGTCTCAATTTGTCTGAAAGCACATCCATTCTGTGATTTAAGGCAAGTAGAAATGAAATCAAAGATGGCCTTGTTTGCCTGGTAAGTTTGTTAGTTAGTTGGTTGGTTGGTTGTTGTCCTTTGTTCTCAAAGAGGACCAAAATGGCGTCACTATATTGGAGTCACAATGCATCTGGCCAAGGCTGATCCAACCAATACTCTACCATAGGTCAGATAAAAATAGTCACTGTGAATATTTGGGGTGTCTTCTCTAACTGCACATCTTGTGTTTCTTCTGAGCTACTTCAATTTTGCTTTGCTCATAGGATATAGCTCCTTCTCTGATAAGGACACACCATGATAGGTGGTCCTGTGATAGTGTCTTCCATGTCATATGATAAGTTCTAAAGATTTTAAGGAACCCCCTGAGAGTATCTTTGTATAACTTTTTCTGACCATCTTCTGAGTGCTTGCCCTGTGTGAGTTCTTCATAAAATATTTTTTTTTGGCAAATGCACATTTGGCATTTGAACAATGTAACCAGTCCAAAAGAATTGTGTTCTTTGAGTAAGAGTTGGAATGTTTGGCAATTTAGTTCAAGAAAGGACCTCAGTGTCTTGTCTCTTATCCTGTCAAATAAATCAAACTGGGAGAGGAAGACCATCAGGGTTTCTGGCCAGAACAAAAGCAATTGCTATTTACATTCACTTTGAGCAAGCGATTTGGGCTTAAAACTTAATTAAGTAATTAAGTTCTATTTGGATGCCAGTGGGCTTTATCAAAGCTTGATTTTTCAGAGTTCAATTTCAAGAAATTATAAATGAAACGGTATGGGATAAAAGAGTTAGTTGTCCCAGTTTCTTTTTTTTTTTAATGACAGGATGAATAAATAGGAAAGTGAGAAAAAAATCTAATCTCCAAACCCCATCATATCTTACAAGGTTTCAGCAATCAAAATTCATATTCCTTTAGGCAGAGAAGCCACTTATAAAGGTATAATTCCTATGTGTATAAAGGGAGAGGAGGAAGGACAAAAATAAGGAAGGAAGGAAGGAAGGAAGGAAGGAAGGAAGGAAGGAAGGAAGGAAGGAAGGAAGGAAGGAAGGAAGCAAGGAAGGAAGGAAGGAAGCAAGGAAGGAAGCAAGGAAGCAAGGAAGGAAGGAAGGAAGGAAGCAAGGAAGGAAGGAAGGAAGGAAGGAAGGAAGGAAGGAAGGGAGAAAGGAAAGGAGTGAAGGAAGGGAGAAAAGGAAGGAAAAAAGAAAGGAAGAGAGAATGATGGAGGGAGGGAGAGAGAGGGATGGAAGAAGGGAAGGAAGGAAGGAAAAGTCTCAGATGACTCTGGAGGAGAAAGTTAAGTCTGCCTTACTTAAATCTAATTCATTTAAGTAAAGATATCACTTTCCTGATGTCTTTGGTCCTTTTCCAGAAGGAAGGACAAATAGCAATCTATGTATAATAGTAACTGAGAATTCAAGTGGCCGGTTAAAGTTAGGCAATTCTTTCTTCCTCCCTTCCTTCCTCCCTCTATCCTTCTCTTCTTTCCTTCCTTCCCATTGATACAAATAGCTGTAATACAAAAACAATAAATGAAAGTTCAAAAGAGAGGAGGGAAAAAAGTTTTACCTAAAATTAAAGTGGGAAAAGATCATGACTAACTTTGGGGATGAGAAGGAAATTATATTTGATCTAGACTTCAATGGATAAGTAAAATTTATCAGGAGGTGATAGAGTTCTAGGGATGGGGAACAACATAAGCATAAGTAAGAAGGGGGAAATATAAAAACATATATGGAACTGGGGTGACAAGTATTCCAACTTAGTTTTAGCATAGATTAGCATAGGTATTGTTGATAGAATCTCATCTCATTTTTAGCATGAGAAGAGTTGAATTTTAAGAACTGAACTCTGAATACATACATCTTAAGGAAAGAAAAGAAACTGAGAAAACACAAGGAAAAAGATCAGTGAAAGGGTTAATAGAAGAACCAAGAAAGAAAAGGAAAGGAAGAGAGAGTATCCAGAAGAAGGGGAATGTCTGTAATGTCACCTGCTACAGAGAGACAAGAGAATGGGGAGGAGGAATCATTTTACTTAACAATGGCATTAAAAAAGAAAATAATATCCTTATCAAATTTGCTGAAAATGCTCCTAGCAGGGATAGCTAAGGCAATGAATGAGAGGGAGTCAGAAATTTTTTAGAAAAAGATTTTGACAAGCTGAAGCATCAGAGTAGAAAATTCTATATGGATAAATGTAAAATCTCATGCAATTTCAAAAAAATCAACCACACAAGTAACTAAATTATCCACTCTTACATGCTAGTCTTGTGCTTTTTAACATTATCAATGATTTCAATAAAGCCTGGATGGCATACTGCTTAAATTTGCAGATGATACAGAGTTTAGACAGAAAGTTCCCAAGACCACATGTCAGTCAACATCCATAACGATCATAGTAGGCCAAGAACAATGGGCAGAATCAAATAAAATTAATTTCACTTGGGATAAATATAAACTCTTACACTTAGGTGGAAAAAATCAACTTCAAAAGAACAAGAAGGGAAAAGCTGGCTTAGAGAGCAGCTTATTTAAATATGTATATATCTGAGGATTTTACTGGATTATAAACTCAATGTGAGTCAATAGTGTGATTTGGCCAACAAAAACAAAAATCAATGAGATCTTGGGCTTCATTAAGAGAGGCATATTGTAAGTGAGGAAATACCTATAGACCTGTTGTAGTTTTCCTTGGTCTGACTACATATGGGATAGTCTGTCCATTTTAAGGTACTACAATTTTAAATAAAAATTAATAAACTAGATCTCCAGAGGAAGAGGCATCAAATGGTGAAGTCCTCTAAATACATGCCACAGAAGGATTTGTTGAAGGCTTTAAAGTTATTTAACCTAGAGAAGAGTAGACATACAGGGGATATAATAGCTGTATTCAGGTACTTTAACAGCAATCATACTAAACATTTGCCCCGAGTTTTCCCAGAGTGCAGAACACTACTGAGGAATTACTGCAAAAGTGTAATGGGAAGAAGTGACAAAGTTGGTTGGTCTTAGTGTCTGCCGAAGTTTCCAAGTCATTAAAATAATCCAAAAGTGGAACGGGTTGTTTCTTGTCCTCTAAGAACATTGATATTCTTTGAGAAAACACTATCAGTGAAATGACAATTTCAAAGACCAAGTTTCAAATAGGTGGTAAAGAAGTGGATGCATTAAGTATAAGGTTGTTTTTTGTTTGTTTGTTTGTTTGTTTTGCTTTAGGACTTGGAAGAGATCAACATGACTTTAAGCACATGAGAATTTCCCAGTGGAGGAGAGATTGATGATGTGTCAGAGAAAGATATATCCTGGGGCAGGGTCTTAAAAGTGGTGAAAAGGGAAGAGATTGGGTAGAGGAATTTTTAATACTGAAGAATAGGTGAATTAGTGAAGAATGTCTTTTCCTCTGAGACAGAGGTGAAAAAGCACAGAATACTTGATGGCATTTCAAAGGGTTAAATGAGCATGGTTCAAAAAAAGAGATGTGAGAAGACATTTTTGCAGAAGTGGTTGGTCCTTAAGTATATTTTCAAGCATTTTTGATGAATTCATTAGTTTGGCCAACTTTTGAGTTTTTTTCTTTTTTCTAGTGGTGAAGTAGATAAATTTCTAGGTCTGGAAGACCCACATTTAAATCTGGCCTCAGACACTTTCAATTATATAGCCCTGGGCTAATAATTTACTTCCATATGCCTCAGTTTCCTTATTTGTAAAATGAAAATAATAATGTTTAATTCCCAGGGTTTCTGTGAGAATCAAATGAGATATTTGTAAAGCATTTAGCACAAGCCTGGCACGTGCTAGGTCCTTAATGAACGTTTGTTCTTTTCCCTTCACTTAAGGGAGCAAATTGGCCAAGGCTATAAAAAGAGCAAATATTACTGACTGGTGACATTGGCTTCTATGCCAATTAGCAATAAGACTGGACCCATGAATGATTACTACAATTCCAGCCAGAAAGCAATATAGACAACCTCAAAAAAAAAAAAAAAAAAAAAAGGTGAGAATTTAAAATTCTTTTCTCCAAGTGTCTTGACTCTGTCTTTCCCTCTTCCCATTCCTCCATTTCCTCTTCTCTATTCTTCTTCCATCTTCCTCTCCTTATTTTCTTTCATACCTCTTCATTCTCTCTTCCTTGTTTTAACTTAACAAGAATAAGGATAATCAAACATTACCTTGACATATGAACCTAACAAGAGTATTTACAATTGAGAGGCAGGTTCTAGGGGATTATTAAGGTTCAATAGCTTGGATAGGTGAAATTATACCATCATAAGGCATCTAGATTTAGTATAATAGACAATAACATTACAAGTTTGTCAGTACAGAAACATTAGGAAGTGGTTCAGGGAGATTGGAGGAGAAAGATACCAGAAGCAGGGAGATTATTTAAGTTATTGCTACAGTTAGTTATCTCTAACAAATTCTTAATGCAGTTAAAAAAAAAAAAGAAAGAAAGAAAAAGCTCATCAACTGAAATCTGTAGCAATTAGGATTGTATTTCAGTAATTATATATTTTAATTAATCAGAATTTTTTTTAAATGATGCCTCCTTAAATGGATTTTGCCTTGTCCTCAAACTAAATATCACTGGTTCCCAAAGTGCTACTCAAGAAAAGGCATTTTTATCTAATCATTGATCCTTCTAATTTCTATCCCCTAATATACAGACCTTTAGTCTCTTTTGTTTCCTGATCAAGAGCCATGTTGTCCAATAGATTGTTTTTACTATTCTCTTCTATACTCACTATTTATTGGTGTCACTAAATACTATACTATATTATGCTTTAATTTGAAAGAGATTCCCAAATTCTTTTTAGAATTCCTATATTTCCAGTGATCTCAGCATATACCCACTCTCCATATGCAGTGATCCAGGGATGATGGTTTCCTTGCTGTCCTTCACATAGAAATACTATCATCCAAACTACAAACATTTTTTTTTTGATAGTTGTCCATAGCTGCAAATTTCTCCTTTCTTATCTTGACTCCACAGATTCTCTTGCTTCCTTCAAATCTGAATTAAAACCCCACCTTCTCCTAGAAGCCTTCCCCAGTAACTTTTAATGCTAGTATCTACATTCTAAGAATATCCCTAATTTATCCAGTCAATCATGATTGTACATAGTTGTTTGCACAATCTCTATTATTACACTATAAGAATTTTGAGAGCAGGAGTGGGTTTATTATTATTATTATTTCTATCCCTAACATTTAGCAAAATGCCTAATCCCTAGTAGGAACTTAATAAATGTTCAATGACTTATCTTCATGTCAGTCTGTTTGTGCCCATCATGAACACTGAAATTCAGGGTTGCTGAAATGTCACAATAAAATGCTATTTTTAAGTGATTTTGAGTCCTCCTCAACCAAAAAGAAAAACAACAACAACCCTCTCTTACTTGCCTCTCCAAGGAAACTCTGTGATCAGGCATCTTTCCTTTTTCCCTACAATTTCTTATTTTTTGGCTCCATTTGCAATATTACTTTTTCCATTTAGAGAATTGCATCATTGGCCTTTGGACAGAAATCTTAAATTTAAAATACCAACAATTACATTCCTGTTTACAGGTGACCTAAAACTTCTGTGATTCTTAGTTTCTTCTGCCTACCTCTACCCATCCCATCATGGCCATGTCTATCAATACAGAAAGAAGCTCCTCAGGACTGAGGCCAGTTTGGTAGTTTTCTTTATTTCATGGATTGCCACAACCAAAGAATACATGCCAAAAGGGAGACCTATAGGGAGTGACTGGCTCTATATTTAGCTGGACTACTTCTCAGAAAACAGAAACAGTCTTTCACTGATATCATACTCCAAGTCTGTTCTATACTCTGATATAGAGACTTACATATGTATCTGTATATCTATATCTCTGGATATAGATATACAGATACATATATAACTCTATTTTTCATTATAGTTATTTTGTGATCCTATGTATTTTATTTTGTTTTATTTATCATAAATTTATTAAGAAGGAATCAAAATGGTTCTGTGACATATTCAGAAAAAGTTAAAAATCCCTTCCTAGAAGTTTTTCATAGCCTATATAACCTAGAATCACATCACACAACAAAAGTGAGGTATCGGAGAATAAGGCTGTGATCAGCTGGTTTTTAATTTTCCTTCTTTTGATTCAGCTTCCAAGACTGAAGTTTTAAAAATGGTGACTTTAGAAATTAGAAGACTAGTAACAATATACAATACATTTGCTGAACCAATGTTAAGACCATGTCCCAACAAATAGGACATTTCTTTCCTATTTTCTGTTTATTAGTTTTGTTATCCCTTTCATAGTGATTCTGTACTATCTCACTGCATTCCACCATTTCCTACAATCTACTTTTCCCTTTTACTGGAAATAATTTACCCTTACCTGAAAGCTAAGAAAATACTGGCATTATATACAATGTACAATTCTAACTAAAATCCTTTCTCTTCAACCTCAGTCTGGTTTCTTATGAATGTCTTAATTACAAAATTCTGTTTAAAGAAATTAAATTTAAAGGAATACAATGTACCCCAGAGTAACTTTAATGAGATTCATATCACCAGGGCCTAACCTTTTATATTCTCTACAGTCTTCCTCTCCTGTGTCTCTCTGTCCCTCAACCTTCCAACTTTTCTTCCTACCCACCTTAGTTTCTCAAATGTTGTTATCAAAAACTGTTTTATTCATTTTCCTTTCTGTAATTTTTTGGCCCCTACAAAACAAACAAACAAACAAAAAACACCTTTCTCCTAATAGGGTTTTAATGACTTTCTCCATGAGTTGTAGGTTATTGAAAGACCCTAGATGTTTGGATGATTCCAGTTAAGGGAGAACCTTAAACCCACAACCTTACTTCTGATGGTTTTTTCAAGTGTGCTGAAAGAAACTCTGCCTTGCTATAAATGCATATTGCAATATATTTTGTAATATTTTATGAACCTACCCCAAAATATGTTAAAGCCATATGAAATAATAGGCTAGAAATAAAAACACTTTCTCCTTACCTTAGATTTAAAATAAATGAATTAAAAACCAGCAAACTTCAAACAAATTAAGATGTGGGAAAAGGGCAAATATCAGATAACAGTAACATGATCATCATTATCCCTCCTCAAATTTTCCTTGGCTTCTTCTGCCCCTAGCCTATCAGCTGAGAATCTTATCTCATATTTTAATGAAAATTATGAAGCTATTCATGAAAAACTCACTCTTCTCCCCTTCTCATCTCATATTGATGGGTCCCCAGTACTTGTCCCCAGAATTCCTCTCCCGGAAAGACAGTAAGGGGGGCGGTGATAAGTCAGAGCTGAAGTTCTACTCAGAACTCCATACCTAGCTAAGAAATGTGGAGCAACAAAACCTTTTATCTTTACTCCTTATTTTTTCTCTGTAAAAATAAATAAATAAATAAATAAATAAATAAATAAATAAAAACCCCATCTCATCTGATTGACAATACCTTGTTAAAAGTCATCCTGTCTTCTTACTTGACTCCTTCTTATCTCTCTTTCATAATTTACAAGCTTATAGACTGTGAGACTGCTAGCTAAGCCCCAAATTTTCAGCATATATCCCAAGCAATTTCTAATTTGCTAGGCTTCCTTTAGAGATTAGCCCATCAACTACAGTATAAATAAGCTCTTTTGTGACTTTAAGAGAATCTATGACTCTCATACACTTTAACATCACCTAGATAACTTCTGCCACTATTATCTTAATCTCACAAGAAACAGCCTTTCTTTTTGCCAAGGCAAATCTCTCTACTTGTACAAGTTACCCATTCTATCTTGTATCTTCCTACCTCTTTTAATTTCCTCTTTAATTTCCACTCTTTCATTTTATCTCCAATATTTCCCTGTCTACTAGATGCTTCTAAGCTGCTTACAAGCATACCCATATTTCTCACATCCCCTAAATCCTTACTTAAGCCATACATCCCTGCTACCTATAGTGCCATACCTCCCCTGCCTTTTGTGACTTAACTCCTTGAGCACATCAACAATGGGTGCTTCTATTTCTTTTCCTATAACTCTCTTCTTAACTCTTTTAAGAGTATGGCTTCCAACTCCAGAATTCATCAGAAACTGCTCTCTTCAAAGTTACTACAACTTCTTAATTACCAAATCTAAAAGACTTCTCATTTCTCACCCTTCTTAATGTTTCTGTAGCTATTGACACTGTCCATCATCTTCTCCTGAATATTCTCTTCTCTCTAAGTTTCTGTGGCACTTCTTTCACTTAGATCTTATCCTACCTACCTTATACTTCTGCTCAATCTTCTCTGCTTGATCTTTACCCAAGTCATGCCTAATAACCATGAATATGCCATAGTTTTCTTCTTTGCCCTCTTTTCTTCTCTTTCATTCTATGTTTTTATTCAGTACCTCAAAAACTCCCAAGGATTCAGTTATGATCTTTATATTGATGATGGTCAAATTCACTTACCAGCTTAACATCTTTGCTAACCTCCAGTTTAACATCTCAAACTTCCTTTTGTGCATTTAAACTGAACATCCTATAGATATTCATTTTCTTTCTTCATAGATTCTTCCTCTTACAAAATCCCCTATTCCTGTTGAGGGTACTACCATTGTTCTACTAGTATGCAGGTCTCCCAACTTAAATGTCATCTTCAACTCTTCCCTCTCTCTCATCCCCAATCTGCCATCTTTTGCAAAAGCTTGTTGACTTTACTTTTGTAAAATTTCTTGCACATGCTCATTTTTCTCTTTCTTTCTCCTCTCTATCATCTGGCCCAGGCAAGCCTTCATTACTTCATGTCAGGACTATTGCAATAGTCTCTCAGCCTTTCTGCTACAAATCTCTTCCTATTTAGTTGATCCTCTACTTAGTTATCAAAATAATCTTCGTAAAGCACAGGTCTGACCATGTCATTACCTTGATTGACTCAATAAAACCCAGTGGTTCCTTATTACCTCCAGAATCTCTTTAGCATTCAACCTGCTCCTTCTTCCCCTTTCCAGTTTTCTGTTCCACTTCCTAATTTCAGACATTTTCAATCACTGCCCCATATGTATGAGAGAGCATTCTATCTTCATCTCAGCCTTTTATCTTCCCTGGCTTCTTTCAAGTCCCAGTTAATATCCCACCTTCTACAAAAATTCTTTCCCAACTCTTTTTTTTTTTCCAACTCTTTTAATTGAAATGCTTTCCCTCTATTGATTGTTTATGTTTTGTATAGCTTATATGTATACAATTATTTGCATATCCCCCCCCATTAGATTGCAAGCTACTAAAGAATAGGGACTATCTTTCACTTGTCTTTGTATCCTTAGTACTTAACATGTATTCCAATCCTTTGTCACATCTGACTTTTCATGACCCCATTTTAGGTTTTCTTGGGAGACATAATGGAATTATTTGTAATTTCTTTCTCCAGCTCATTTTACCTATGAGACAAAGTTAAGTGACTTTTCCAAAGTAACACAGTAGTAAGAAACTGAAGCCAAATTAGAACTCTTGAAGATGTGTTTTCCTGATTCCAAGTCTGGTGCTTTCTCCACTTTGCCACCTGATTGCTCCATTCCTAGCATAATGAGTACTTAATAAACATGTATTGACTAACCAACTGACTTATTGATATGCTAATGGAATTGGAAACAATCTGGAAGCATTTTTCCTAAAATATTCCATTTCTGAGGAATAGATTTAAAACATGAAGTCTGACAGGAAATGCCTTTCAGTGAATAACTCCTCATACATTTTAATAGATTAATATCAATATTCTTTTTGTTCTAAATCAGAAATTTATTGGAAATTCTTTCAATGCTCTGCCTTAAAATAAAGTTAGTAAACAAGTGTGTCAGAGAAAGGACTTCAGCAGTCTGGATATCTATTGTCAGGGTCTAGTTTAAAGTTATGTTAATTTTTCAGAGTTTAAATTATTCATTCACTTACTTCTGTATTGAAGGGAGGGTTCACAATACTCATTTGCTGATTCGCTTATTAAATCCAACTCTCTACTCTCATTAAGCAATATGACATTGTCACTTGGGTGGAAATGCATTAGCTAGCTACTAGTTGAAGGAGTTGAGGCAGTGTGGGGGAGGGGGAAGGGAATAGAGAGAAAGGTTTTTCAAGATTGCTCTTAATTGCTTGTTTTCATTGGATTTTGCTTTAGTAATTCCTGAAATAAGTTGATTTGGTTTTTCTAAGTAGTAGGTTTTAGAAATTTTTATGTAAATTTGTCTTCCCATTACAAGAAAGAAAAGTATAAATTAGAAAGAAATAATAGCAAATATATAATAATTTTCAATTAAAACAAAGTATATCTCTTGTACTTTTTATCTTCTATTTTAAATTTCCTCTGAGTAATAACAATGATGATGATGATGATGATTATAAAAAAAATCATTCCCTAAGAGCCTGGAATTACTTATCAATGCAGTTTATACAATGAAGTCTTAGAAATTGTGCACCATTTCACACACCAAGTCACCCAACTTGATTGGGTAACTAGCATAGCACCAATGAACTCACTATTCTTTATAAAGAGACCTTAAATCCCCATTCATGTATATAACCTTCCCAAAAAAAGAATCCTTGAGAAAATAACAAATAAGACTTCCTTCCGGGGGTGGAGCCTTGGTGGCGGAGATCAGACAGGAGTCTCTGTAACCTCCTCTAACCTTCCCTCAAACCAACAACATATGAAGTCTTTGGACTGATTTTGAAGCAAAAAAATCCACAATATCTGGAGGACAACATGATTCTAGAAGAAGATACTCTGGAAGAACTTCAAAACAGGTCTGTTTTAATTGGGCAGGGGGGTGGTCTGCTGAACCCAGAGTGCAGCACAGGGAGACCAGGGCAGGGAGCTAGAACAGGAGTCGCAACAGGAGTGGGAGCGTTGTGCTTTTCACACACCTGGGAGTCTTCTGGGGGTCTCTTGGGCCAATCTGTCCTGATTGTGGGCAGGTGGTTTGGAGGGTCTGCCTTTTGTGGGGGGTAGATTGTGAACCTCTGAACCCCTGATGAGCATGGGACCTAGCTGCCATTACACAGCACCCTAGGGCGATCAATCAATCAGCAGGACTGATCAGCACCAGAAATAATTCAATCAGCAGAACTGCCCAGTACCTGACATAATTCAATCAGCAGAACTGCCCAGTTCCTGAAATAACTCAATCAGCAGAATTGCCCCAGGGCAAATTAAAGCAGCTGTCCCACCTTTGCCTTAACAGACCTCACACTTTTAAAAAAAAGAAAATAACAAATAAGCTGTACTGCAAGTGGAATGTCATTATAGATACAATTCTTTGCCAACAACATTTTGGTTATACCATTAATCTATAAAAATTTAAGAATAACATTTTTACTAGATATCACCATAATGAATACTGAAAAATCTCTAACCACATAGAATGAAAAGCTCTTTAAAATGGAGAAACATTGTAGATAAAATTAGAGGTTTGGGGGACTAGGCAGTGCCATTCATGTCATCCTGTCCACTACTGGAATTGGCCTGAAGATGATTTTCATGCGCTTATAAGAGATGAGTTTGCATCTCAATATTCTCTTTTTCAGTTTTAAAAAGTGATCCTTTTCTCTACCTATATGATATTCCACAGAATATTAAGTATATTATAATAAGAACAAGAAAATGACTTGTCAGTCTATTTCTCCCTAAACCCCATAAAAACTGGGGAAAATGAGGTAACAGTGATAATAATTATAATGCTAATAACTAGTATTAGAGCATGGTAACATTGCAAAGAGTTTTTACCTATGAACTTTCACTTAACTGGTGGTTCCCAATGGAATAGTTACATTTTGCTATGATTCAAACAGTTACCAGAAAAGATGATGTCCATTTAGGATATTCTAATCCACTTGGAAAAGACCTGATCTTATTTAAAAACTACTGATCTTCACATGCCCATTATAATTATATTGTCTGGAAACTGAGAGTAATGTGCTGAAAATACTGGGAGAAACACAAAATCTGTCTTCTAGCTCTTATATACTTTGTGTTCTTCTCAACTCCTAGATAAGAATAACCTGCCACACCTATGTCAGTGATGTCCTAATTTTTTTTCCTATTGATGCAAAAATTATCACAGTTGACTAGAAAACAAATCAAATGTAAGTCATATCAAGATGGAGTAGAAGAGCGGGAAGCATTTCATCAATGTCAAAAAGGTTTCAAGCCACATAAAATACTCATATTCTTTCCATCTGAATGCGTTGCTTCCTTTCATTAATTTCCCAGTGAGATCTACACCACAGGATTAAATCCAAGGATGTACTTAGTTTCCTATAGTAATGAGGCTTATTCTATATTTTGCAGTTAATATGGACCAGTGAGTAGTATCATACCAGTCTGTGATTTGCACTTGTTATACCATCCCTACATTATAAATGTCATTTGTCTGAGATAACAGAAATACATATATTCTAGGGAAAGTATCATGTTCTTTCAGCTGATGGTTTTTATTATATTCTGCATCTTTTACATCAACTATTATGCATGAGAGCTCAAAGCAACAGAGTGCTGATTCTGTAAGGCATCCACCACTGTGTCTCTGGCTATAGAAGTCCTAACTAATAAAATAACATCAGGAGTACTCTTGATCATTAATATTTTTATCCACAGTATGTTTTCTGATGATCAATAATGAGGGGTTGGGCTTTCCAGTAATTTTTGCATTTACTATTTTAGATTGTCTAATCATAGACATATAGGGTTAATTACATTCGTTTGGGAATGATAAAATCCCTTCAGAGGCAAATCTGCTTAGACAGAATATTAATTCACCTGTCTGGTTGTGTAGTCCATTTTTTTTTTTAAATTCCTGTAAACTTTAGGGTGTTTTTGCTGACTCTTCTCAAAGAAGTAGATCCATATAGTAAGCATTCTCTGAGAAAAAATGCTTTGTCTCTTGTGTTGAGAGGCCTTGGTAGTATTTCTCTATTTTTACATTATTGTTCTCCTTAATTCTCAGAGAACCAAACATGCTAGAGTCAAATTACATGGTGACTATGAATTTGGAATACTCTGCTACAGGTAAAATACAACCTATACATGTGCATTGATTAGATATTTCATTAGCTAAAGCTGAAGTTCTTTGTGGTTTTGTAGAAGAATCCACTTAACATGCTGGCTTTTGGCACTCATTCTCAGTAGTATGGTAAACTGAGGAGTGATTGCAATAGATGAATAATAAATATTTAATGATGATGGTGGCAGTAGTGGTGGTCATGGTCATGATAACCTTTTTCCCTTTCTGCTCCATTGTTGAGAAAAAAATAATTAAATTCACTACCTATTTATTGAGCTTACTGTATTACATTTTGCAAAGTAGGTCATATACCTGGAATTCAAATTCAAAAACATAATAGTCCTGACCCCCAAGTAATATATAACATAGACAGAGATAAGCAAATATGCTGGCATTTCAAGAGGTAGAAACCATGGTCAACTGAGGGAGATCAGGAATTCACCTCTGAAATGATACTTAAAGTAAGCAAGGATATGAGAGGCAGGAATTTGTAAGGAATGTATTCCAGGAGTCTAAGATAACCTGGACAAAGGCAGAGAGAAGAAATACGTAATATAAAGTTCAGAAAACAAATACAGTAAACAGAATTTGAACTCAGGTCTTCCTCATATCTGGAAGATCTACAAACTCTAAGTCCATGAAGATATTATTTCTTAACTATTCTGAAGCTGTTTCCTCATATATAATATTGGGAAAATAACACCTATAACTAATTCAGCATTTAGGTTCTGCTGTATGTAAGACACTATAATTATAGGCTAAAAGTACTTTCCTGTCATAAGATTATAGTGAGTCTCAAATAGGATAATATATGTAAAACACTTTCTAAAACTCTAAAGCACTATATAAATGCTGTGCAATATTTTTATTTTTTCTTGATCTGCTAATGGTTTAACATGACTTTAGGAGGTTTCACAATAATGGCTCTGGAGTCAGAGGTCCAGGGTTCAAATATTACCCATGATGCTTCCTATTTATAAGTATGGCATGGGACAAATCTTTTAGCTACCTGAGCCACAGTTTTTTTCATCCATAAAATGAGGGGATTCAATTAAATAATATGTGAAGATTTATTCAGTTCTAAATTTATGATTCTATTATCTCAGTTTCTTCATTTTAAAAAGGGGAATAAGAACTGGCATCTTCCTTCTGCATGAATTGCAAGGAATAATGAGACTTTAAAAAAGTTTTTTAGTTAAAAATATAGATGATTTGACAGACTCAAGAATGACAGGCTACTAGAATATTAGCTTCCTTGATATTAACTTCCTTGATCAGCAGTGGTCCCAACTTTTCATTATTCTCTTTGTGAATGCTACCAAATAGCACTTTGAAAAAGTTGTTGCTCCAATATGAAAATAAATTAATTTCTTGATTCATCGTAATGAAAAAAAATGCACAAAAATTCTTCCTTCCCCTCTATCTTTTCCCATGAACTTTCAGATTTACATTGTTCACCTTTAGTCCCACTTACAACACACACACACACACACACACACACACATAGACCTATATCTATATTTATGGATATAATTATGGGCATGTATGTATATATGTACCATGTTAAGAACCTGTTTACTAAATTGTTCACAGAACGTTGTGTATGTGTGGATTTTGTTGTTATTAGTGTTGTAGTTATTTAGGGGCTTAGAGTAGTTAAAGTGGAGTAGAAGATTAGAATTAAGTTCACTATTATTTTATCATTAAGCAAGATATGCTTAGGTTATATAATTCCAGGTAACAACAATGTCTAATCTCCATCTGAATTTACAACTTTTAGAATTTATAGAAATTGAAATATGAAAAGAAGTTTGCCTGGAAAAAATATCATTGCCTGAGAAATTGCTACAAGACAGTTAGTTAAAAGTTTCTGAAAAAGAATATGCCGTTATCTGAGTTTTTGACTCCCCACAGAAAGGGCTATAAATTATTTTGTGATTTTAAAACAGAAGTTATTAAAATGCAACAATATCTCTCTTTTCTTCACTTTTCAGTTCAGAAAGTGTATCTATCAGTTCATATGTTTTCAAGGAATCTTATTTTCTTTTATAATAAAATGCTAGGCTAGATGAGGAAGTCTTAGAAGGAAAGACTAAAAAGTTCAATTGTAGAGTAAGTCATATTCAGTACACCAGAAATCATTTTAAAATGAGGTTGTCATTTTTGATAAATGGATATTGTAAACTTAATCTCATCTGTTTGAGGTTCAGAAAATATTCCTGATATACAGTTTGTCACATAATTCTTTTACTGATTTTGGAATCAGAAAAACAAGAATTCATGCTATTCTGGCCAATAATGGCTACATAATCCTGGGCAAGAAAAGTTCTCTCTTATTCTCCAGGTAAGTCTCTAAGATTTTATTTGACAGAGAATATTCTGACCTGAATTGGTCAAGGTAGGTTCCTTATGGGTCCTTCCCTAGTCTAAGGAAATCACAAACCTGGACCAAAATTAAAAGATGTTTCTTACCTGAAAAACATATGAAACTTGGGGAAAAGCATAAGCTTCCACTTAAAAGTGATTTGAATATGTCACAAGGAATCAGTTTAGTCAAATTCCCCAGAAACTTCACTGATTCAAAAAACAAAACCCTCTTAGGTAGATTAAGATGAGTCAGTATGTAATAATGGAAAGCATATTAAAACTGGAGTTAGACATTGTTGTTCGGTCAACAGAAGAAAAGTCAGATATTACTCTTCATTACCCCATCTGGGGTTTTCCTGGCAGAGATATGAGAGTGGTTTACTATTTCCTTCTCCAGCTCATTTTACAAAGGAGAAAACTGAGGTCTGCAGAGTTAAATAACTTTATTAACAGAGCAAGTAAGTGTCTTAGGCTAGATTTGAACTCATGAAGATGAGTATTTCTGCTTCCAAGTCCAGGGCCTTCATTTCTGTCTTTTTATCCTAGTGTCTTGAATGTAGCAAGCCCCTACTGAATAATATTTGATTGAATTTAATTGATGCATCTGCTTGCATCCACTTACATCCACTTATCCTTTATTTCTCTTTTATTGGTCACATGGTCAAAGCCCAGAGTTCAGTCTTCATATGTACAACTTGTATTATCCTGAACTATCTTCTTATTGTTTGTCCTTCTTTTTCAGAGCACTAATGATATCATGAGATGTCTTGATTTATTTGTGAATTAGATTTAAGTGAAGCAGAACTGTATAGTCATTCAGCCTCATTCTTTCTCCCATAAAGGTAGAAATCCATTAGCAAAATAAAAGGCAATGGTCAGAGATGCAGTGTATGACTTCAGCACTTTCAATGTCTGATTAAACTCTAAGTGACTTACAGTAGCTGTTTTAGTTACCTCCTGTTGGAATAAATTGTTCTCATATACCCATTCCATTTAGGAAGTCTTTGCACACTTGGGATAAATGCCCACCTAACACACCAACATGGTTGAGACCTAAAGTTACCTTCAACTTGGTTTAGCTCATCTGCTGAGATGATTTATCACAGTACCACCAGCCATCATGCTAAAAAGAAGCCACAGGTAAAAGTTGTGGAAAAGATGGATACCCAAGGTAGATGAACAATCCTGAAAAATGTTCAACAAGCCCCCACAACAGAAGGGCTAGTCTTTCTTGAAATCCCTCCCCCCTCATACACACATATACCCTGGAACTATCCTAATGAGGTCCTTTAAGAAAGTCTGGGACTTAATTTCCAGATAAAATGCTAATGCTATTGATAAAAGAGGCTGGCTCTTTCATTTACATGCATAGGAGTCTGAATGGGCTTTAATTCATTTTTATCAAGTGCCAACTGACAGGTTCAATTTGAACTCATTCCAAGTTCAAAAGTCTAATTGATGTTAATACAACTTCTCAGCCCAAGAGAAGCCCCAACTCAGTCCTAATTGCTTTGTTTGCATTTCAGGTACAGGGCTAGTACCATATGGTATCCTTGGGGTAATATTTTGGTTACAATGGGTATGAGTGTATATGTGTATCTGCTTTTAATACAGTAAACATTCTTCAGTTACAAAGCAAATAAGGAAAAATGAAATTCAGTCATTGCCCAGAACCACTACAAGCCACCAACTGCTGTATGTTATTAAAGTTACATAAAGCTTTAGACAAATAGTAGTTTCTGTCCAACAGACACATTGCTGCAACAAAAAATTCTTGATTTCCCCATGACATCCTGCGTTCTTTTCACCAACAAATGGCTAGACATTTATAATTAATGTACTGATTCTATATTACTAATAAAAAATTTAAGACATTTTACAATAGACTATTTCATTTAAAAAAAAAAAGTTTTATAGCTGCAAACTAGGTAACAAATTGTCTGACATGACCATTTGAGATTTTTATAACCAGATGATTTTGCATTTGAAATGTAGGCTCTTTTTAGCAAGGGGAGGAAGGAAAATTGTCTTAATACAAGCTATAGAAAAGACAACATAGTCCTTGTTTTGAAGAAATAGCTAATGGTAGCTATTTCCCCTAATATCCCAGGTCCCTCAATAGATTCTTCTGTGATAGAATTTCAAATCACTTTCTTATTTACTGCCCTGCCACCATTTTCTCAACAAGATCCATTTTGTTCCTTTTTCTTTTAAAATATGGGACACCCAGAACTGAACAAAATACTCCCATTGTATTTTAACCAAGACTGGTTTTACAGAATGGAGTGTTGCTCTTCCTTCCTCTGGATCAGTTACTTGACTTCAGGTTTTGGAGTTTTTGTACATGTCTGCATTTGTATATTTTGGTAACTGCATTCTAGTATAATTGGTTTTCTTTGTATCCTATGTATTTTATTTTAGGCATTGAAAAACAAAACCATTCTGAGGTATTCAGTGGTTTCATCAGACTTTAAAAAGGGTTTTTTCTACATACACCTAAAAGGTTTAGAATCTCAAGCCTACACACTATCTATCTACAAAGTTCACTTACACTATTGTAGCTACACCACATTTTTTGAGCCATCTTGACTGTCTAACAAGCCTGAAATATTTGTTTCTTTTAATTATAATTATTTTGAGCTACTACCATTAAATCTCCTTTTCTCATCCTCTCTACAGCTGATCTTGTTTTAATCCGAAGTTCAAGACTTCACATTCTTGCCAATTTTATCCAATTTTATTGTCTATCGTTTCAGCCTGCCAAGATCTTTTTTGGATCTTAATCCTGTCATCCAATCAAAGATAGTTCTGCAATTTTCAACTATGAATTATCTCAAAATCTGATAAACACAGTATCTATATCTTCAATCAAATTGATGATTTAAAATGTTGAACAAGATAGACACTGGCCTAGCATTCTATGAGTTATTGATAAACAATTATATTAGGAAATTAAATTCTCAATAGCATCTACTACGTCAAGAATTCTGATTAGCGTATGTGCAATCACACTTTTTCTTCTATGCCATTTTATGGTTATTCATATGTTTAATGTGTATTTATCATTAAGTCTAATTTTGTAGAGATATGAAAGAAAAGTCACATCAAGTCAAGGCAATAAGGCATCTACTATGCACGGTGTTAAGCTGTAGAAAAGACAACAATTCTTGTTTTGAAGAAACTTGCATTTTGTTGAAGGGAAAGCATGCAATTAAAAAAATACAAATTACATATATGTATATATATATATGTGCACTCATATTCATGTGTTGATGTGTATATGTTTGTGTGTGTAATATATAAGAACACATAATATGTAATACAGTAGAAAGCATACCTTTGAAATGAGAAGATCTGGGTATAAAATCTATCTCCGATCCTTTCTCCCTGTGTGATCTTGATTGTCAAAACCTTTCCTACCTTGGAAATGAGGAGGCTGGTCAATGATTTCGATCCCAGTTTTGAAACTCTGTATGTCTGTGGGAAAGCATGGAATTAAGGGACTGTCAGGAGGAGGAGGAAGCTTTTGAAGAGATCACTAAAGGAAGCCAGGGCTTTTGTATTTAAAATAACAAGCATTGATTAAGTGCTTCCTATTAACTAGACATTTTGCTAGGTGGTGAGAATTTTTTTTAAAAAAGCATGAAAGAGTTCTGGTCTTATGGCTATTGCATGCATTCTATAGGGAGGAGAAAACAATATGGATATATATAATTAAACACAATATGTAGGAAAAATATTGGGGAAAGAGTAGCAGTAGGATGCAATAGCTTAAAGGATAGGAATAGGGAGCCAAGATGGCGGAGTGAAAAGGTGACTTTCTGCCTCTCCTCCGATCTTCTCTCAAATCAACAATAAAATAAGCCTCTGAACTGATCTTCAAGTCAACGAACTCAGAAATATTTGGGCACGGCTCTCTGGAGAACTTCATATCAGGTTAGTCGGACTCGGACAGAGAGAGAAATAGACGACCCCTGTGCAGGCCGGAAGTGAGGGTGGGACTCAGCTCAGCTCATCTTGGAAGAAATTCCAAACTCCAAACTCCAAATTCCAAACACCTGGAGTTTATCTGAGGCACTCGGGACACTCTGCCCTGATTGGGGACAGGTGTTCTGGCAGACTTGCCTTGTTTAAGGA
>JAJPUD010001289.1:39460-78869 GCA_023553655.1 Myrmecobius fasciatus
CCATTAACCAACTCCCTAAGAAAAAATCTCCAGGGCCAGATGGATTTACATGTGAATTCTACCAAACATTCAAAGAACAATTAATTCCAATACTACACAAACTATTTGAGAAATTAGGGACAGAAGGTATACTGCCAGAATCCTTCTATGAGACCGATATGGTGCTGATAGCTAAACCAGGTAGGGTAAAAACAGAGAAAGAAAACTATAGACCAATTTCCCTAATGAATATTGATGCAAAAATTTTAAATAAGATTTTAGCAATGAGATTACAGAAAGTCATCCCCAGGATAGTACACTATGACCAAGTAGGATTTATACCAGGGATGCAGGGCTGGTTCAATATTAGGAAAACTATCAGCATAATTAATTATATTAATAACCAAATTAACAAAAACCATATGATTATCTCAATAGATGCAGAAAAAGCCTTTGACAAAATCCAACACCCTTTCCTATTAAAAACACTAGAGAGTATAGGAATAAATGGGCTTTTCCTTAAAACGATCAGTAGCATCTATTTAAAACCATCAGCAAGCATCATATGTAATGGAGACAAACTAAAACCATTCCCAATAAGATCAGGAGTGAAACAAGGCTGCCCACTGTCACCATTACTATTTAATATTGTATTAGAAATGTTAGCTTTGGCAATAAGAGAAGAAAAAGAGATAAAAGGAATCAGAGTAGGTAATGAAGAAACCAAATTATCACTCTTTGCAGATGACATGATGGTATACTTAGAGAACCCTAGAGACTCAACTAAAAAACTACTAGAAACAATTCACAACTTTGGCAAAGTTGCTGGATTCAAAATTAATCCACATAAATCATCAGCATTTTTATATATTACCAACAAAGTTCAGCAGCAGGAGATACAAAAAGAAATTCCATTCCAAATAGCAGATGATAGGATAAAATATTTGGGAATCTATCTGCCAAGGAAAAGTCAGAAACTATACGAACTAAATTACAAAACACTTTCCACACAAATAAAATCAGACCTAATCAATTGGAAAAATATTAAGTGCTCATGGGTAGGCAGAGCAAACATAATAAAAATGACAATACTACCCAAACTAATCTACTTATTTAGTGCCATACCAATCAAACTCCCAAGAAATTATTTTACAGATCTAGAAAAAATAGTAGCAAAGTTCATTTGGAAGAACAAAAGGTCAAGGATTTCAAGGGGATTAATGAAAAAAAAGGCAGATGAAGGTGGCCTTGCTGTACCAGATCTAAAACTATATTATAAAGCAGCGGTCATCAAAACCGTTTGGTACTGGATAAGAAATAGAGCAGTGGATCAGTGGCACAGGATAGGATATCAGAACAATCTAGGCAATAACCTTAACAATCTAGTGTTCGATAAACCCAAAGACCACAGCTTTTGGGATAAATACTCTCTATTTGGCAAAAACTGCTGGGAAAATTGGAAACTAGTGTGGAAGAAATTAGGGCTTGACCCATACCTAACACCACATACCAAGATAAGATCTAAATGGGTTCATGATCTAGATATAAAGAGGGACTTTGTAAGCAAGTTAGAGGAACGTAATATAGTTTATCTCTCAGACCTGTGGAGGTGGAACAAATTTATGTCCAAAGAAGACTTGGAACTCCTAATTGAACACCAGATGGATAATTTTGACTATATTAAGTTAAAAAGTTTCTGTACAAACAAAACAAATGCAGACAAGATTAGGAGGGAAGCATCTAATTGGGAAATCATCTTTACATTTAATGGTTCTGATAAAGGCCTCATTTCTAAAATATATAGAGAATTGTCTCATATATATAAGAATTCAAGCCACTCTTCAATAGATAAGTGGTCAAGGGATATGAACAGACAATTTTCAGATGATGAAATTAAAACCATCTCTAGTAATATGAAAAGGTGCTCCAAATGACTATTGATCAGAGAAATGCAAATTAAGACAACTCTGAGATACCACTACACACCTGTCAGATTGGCTAAAATGACAGGAAAAGATAACGATGAATGTTGGAGGGGATGTGGGAAGGCTGGGACACTAATACATTGTTGGTGGAACTGTGAACGAATCCAACCATTCTGGAGAGCAATTTGGAGCTATTCTCAAAAAGTTGTCAAACTGTGCATACCCTTTGACCCAGAAGTGTTTCTACTGGGCCTATATCCCAAAGAGATCTTAGAGGAGGGAAAGGGACCCACATGTGCAAGAATGTTTGTGGCAGCCCTTTTCGTAGTGGCTAGAAACTGGAAACTGAAGGGTTGCCCATCAATTGGAGAGTGGCTGAATAAATTATGGTATATGAATGTTATGGAATATTATTGTTCTGTAAGAAACGACCAGCAGGACGATTTCAGAGAGGCCTGGAGAGACTTGCATGAACTGATGCTGAGTGAAACGAGCAGAACCAGGAGATCATCATGCACAGCAACAACAGTATTACATGATGATCAATTCTGATGGACATGGCTCTCTGCAATAAAGAATTGTCTCAAACCTGTTCCAGTTGTTCACTGAAGAAAACCATATACACCCAGAAAGAGGGACATGAAATATGGACCACAATGTAGCATTTTCATGATCTCTATTGACATTTCCTTGCATTGTGTTGCTTTTCTCTGATTCTCTTTTTTTCTTGTAGATAGGATTTTTCTTGCATAACCTCTCAAGCATTTCAACATTATTAACATGTAGTGGACTTCCTGCCATCTGGGGGAGGGGAGGGGACTGGGGGTAAAATTTGTATTGGAAAGCTTTGTAAATTTCAAGGTTGGGGAACTACCCATACATATGTTATACAAATAAAAAGCTTAAAATTAAAAAAAAAGGATAGGAATATTTTTATTTTTGTCTTTGTATTTGTCTTTGTAACTCCAATGACTCAATTATACCTCCTTTTAGGTGGGATAGGAGTAGGGCTAAGAGCTCATCAGTAGAAAGAACCCTGAGAGTAAGCATCTTTGCACTGATAGAAATTTGGAACTCCTCTGTGATTTATGTGAGGAATTAACTGAGTGAAGACACTCTCATGGGAATGTGCCATTAAACCATACCTTAATTGTGACTTGAGACTTTATAATAACAAATAGAGGTATAGCTAAAAGTTGCCGTGTTTATCCCCTTTTGTTTCCCACCATCTTTTAATTAGCATTTAAATACCTCTTTTAAAGACAATTTCTTCTTTTATTTCTGGATTGGATTTCCAAGATTAGAATATAAGTTTGGATCCCCCAAACAAAGAGAGAAAAGGCCAGGCAGGGATGGGGGTTTCTGGTTCAGAGTATTTAATCTAGTGTTTTGCAGTTTTTACTTTGCATTCTTTTTGCTGTCAAAGATCAGCAGATGGAAGATACCCTTTCTCGTGAGATCATAATAAACCATTTTTTAATTTTTTCTTACTCTGAAAATCTCTGATTGTTTTTGTGGTTGATACTGTCCCATACAATAATATTAGAAAGTTATTTGAAATATAAAGAGATTAAGTGATTTACTCATAGTCTCATATGTAGTCTATATCCAGAGCTGCCTCCCTCTTAGGCAATCCCTCTACTAGACCATACTTTTATTACATATAAAGTGCTTAATGGTCAACCAGTTAATCAAAAAGCATTTATAAAGAGCCCATTTTTTACCAGACACTGTGCTAAGTGCTGGGAATATAAAAAAGAGGCAAAAGACAGTCCCTGACCTCAAGGAGCCCACAGTCTAATGGGGGAGACAAGAAGTATACAAATGTGTGCAAAATACAGCAGAGAGAAGACACTGAGAAAGGCTTCTTGTAAATAAATGCAGATGACTGGAAGTGATTACTATAATGGATTAGTGGATTGAGACTAGTTTTTTTTTTTCTCTTTTAGACAAATGCATACAATTGAATGTTTAATACTCCTTTGCATTGTAATAGATTCTTATATACACAGTTTTCCCTGAAAAGCAGGGCAGGTGCTTCTTTCTCTGTCTTCATCCCTCCCTCCTCCTCCTTTTCCTTCTCTTCCTTCTCCTTCTCTCTTCTCCTCCTCCTTCTCCTTCTCTCTTCTCCTCCTCCTTCTCCTTCTCTCTCTGTCTTCTTCCCTCTTCCTTCCCTTCTTCTCTCCCTCCTTCCCTCCCCTCTTTCTCTCTCATTGTCTCCCTCTCCCTCTGTCCTGGGGAATTACCATTATCAACAAAGTACCTAGTACCTTTGAAAATATAAGTATAGTATTCAACAAAAACTTTCTGGCTAGTTGACTGATAAATTCTGTCAGTACAATGTCAGAAGGATCATACATATCTTTAAATTTGAGCACTAATCTCCTCCTCTTGTACCAATATTAACAATATTTGCTATCCTGTTGCAGAGCATAAGTATAGCATCATTTCAGCAGTCCAATGAAAAATTCAGATCACTGAACTATTGTACTTTGCATCTTTCTGGAAAAGTTATGAGGAATAATAAAAAATTTTAAAGGGACTTACACTATAAATTGTAGGAAGTTCTACAGACTTAGGAAGTACAGGTCACTACTGATTTTTCTTCCTTGACCAGCATAATCATCATTTGCTTTATTAATGGTGGCAAATGCAGCATGATTTTATGATTCAGAGAAAAAATAGAAACATTATATTTGAAAGGTTTTATGTATATCTATATAACAGCAGAGTAGTATAGATAAAGAATTGTTGAATTTGAAATCAATGGACCCATGTTCAGATTCCATCCCTGATACTTTTTACTAATGTGGTAAGTCATTTGACTATTATAGGCCTCAATATCTGGGTAGCTATGACACCAAAAACAACTTTATATCTTTGGAGGGTCAGAAAGCATATGTTGTCTGTATGTACACACACACTCACACATATATAATATATATGTATATATGTATACATGTGTGTATATATATATATATAAACACACATGCATGCACATGTGCAAGCACACACACACACACACACACACACACACACACACACACACACACACCTTAGAGATATTTCCACTTTAGGAAGGACTATTCTGAATAATAGAATAGCTTAGTTCAAACTAAAACTATTTTAAAAAATCCAAAGGCTAAACTAGACTAGACTATAATAAATTCCTTGAGGGAAAGATATAACTTGTGTCTCTGTAATCCCCCAAGGGAGCTGAGCAGTAAAAGACAGAGTAAATACCCCATTAATAATGTTTTCATTATTGGATGCATTCAAGAAGCAGTACATGAAGTTCTTGGCAGATATAACTATCTCCTTGTAATCCATGCAGACATCTTCTGTGTAGTTCATTGTGACAAACCCTTACAGATTTTTTTTGTTGTTGTTTTACCTAACTTACGAAATGAGTCTTGTGTTTCCAAGAAATGCTTGGGGCTTTCTTATTCCCCAAGACTCCCAGGGTATTCTGACTAAAGTCACCACTGGAAACTAACCTCTACCTTCAAATAGCAAATAACATTGTTTGCAGGAGTCCATTTTTTTCCCCCTGGGACTGGTAGTAGTGGAAAATATCAGGAAGGGTTCCAAGGGTTTTTTTGAAATGCTGTAATATTTTCAGCTTTATCAAGAAAGTTGTGGTTTGGGACTGCTATTTCTACACCTATCAAAAATCATTCTTCTGAAAGGGCAGGTCTTGACCAATTTGCCTCAAAGTATATTATATTTGACCTTTGGAGAGCTCCCTGCTCCTTCTGCTAATCCTATGTTGGAGATTTGTGGAAGCTATTTGCTATTCTTTTGATTGAAGCCACTAATTTTGTGGTATTATGTTAAACATCAAAAAAGGTTGCTGTATTTGAATGACTAGAAAGCACTCCGTTTTTTAGAATTGAACTGCCTACTCACTTTAGTAGGATTGTTTTGGCCATTGTTCATGGCTGTGGATTTTTTTATATATATATATGAAATCATCAATTGTATTACCTTTCTCCAATCCTTTTTAAAGCACCCTATTTAGGCAATAAATACTAGAGTATATTCTTTTGATTGAGTTACTGGATAATTTGTCTTCCCCCAAAGCTAAAGAACAAGCAAAGCTAGGTCAACAAAGTAGAGATAGAAGTGAGCAGGCCGAAAAGAGAAAGCATGGAATAGGTGAGCATGAAAAGACCCTGGGAGATGGAGATCTCCATAAGACCTTCTCCTAGACAATAGTTCAGAGGATTGTAAGAGACAAACTAGGGTTAAGTTTCCACAGAATAATAATCAATTCTTCAGAAACCTTGAGTAGACAATGAGGAATACCGAAAAGCCAAGTTTCCACAGAATATTATGAGCCTCAAGGTAATGTAAGAAAATAAGTATCTCTGACCAATGAGTTTTCAGAAGAAAAGACTCACTTGGCTCCAAACTTTTGATAAAGATGTTGAGGCTAAAAACTGGTTTAAACTGACCAGGTTCAAAAACCAGGGAAAAGCTTTTCTTTATGCATATAAGCTCACCCGAATGGAATTAGAATTTCAGTGAACATTGTACACACCAACAACAACATTATGTGATGATCAATTCTGATAGATGTGGCTCTTTTCAACAATGAGGTAATTCAGGCCAAATCTAATAGACTTGTGATGGAGAGAACCATCTGCATCCAGAAAGAGGACTATGAGAAATGAATATAGATCACAACACAGTATGTTCATCTTTTTGTTATTTGCTTGCTTTTTGTTTTCTTTCTCATTATTTTTCCTTTTTAATCTGATTTTTCTTGTGCATCATGATAAATGTGGAAATGTGTATAAAAGAATTCCATATGTTTAACATATATTGGATTAATTGTTGTCTAAGGGAGGGGGTAGAGGGGAAGGAAGGGAGAAAAATTTGGAATACAAAATTTTGCAAGGGTGAATGTAGAAAACTATCTTTGTATATATTTTGAAAATAAAAAGCTATTTTAAAAAAAAGAATTAGAACCTCATTAACAGAAAATGAGATGTATGACGAGGGAGGGTGAACATGTTTGGGAGTAGCATGTAAGAAATAATGTAAGGAGAAGGACAACTAAACAATCCATACTTTGAGGATGGGGATAAAGCTTTTTTGCTTCTGTATCAGGTGCTCCCTCTTCTCATTAGAGAGGCAGAGCCCATTTCTAATCAGAAACAACCATTTTTTCTGGACTTTCTCAATAAAATTTCTTTATTACCTGACTTTAGGAGTCAGCTTGTTCCTAACAGGAGAATCGCCCCCCACTCTCTCTCTCTCTCTCTCTCTCTCTCTCTCTCTCTCTCTCTCTCTCTCTCTCTCTCTATCTCCTCTTTCTCCCTCTCTCTCTCTCTCTCTCTCTCTCTCTCTCTCTCTCTCTCTCTCTCTCTGTCTGTCTCTCTTCTCTCTCTCTCTCTGTCTTTCTCTCTCCCATCTCTCTGTATGTATATATGTATATATGTGCATATATATGCATGTATGTATATATATGTGTGTATATTGGAATTTTAGTAGAAATCTGATAATCATAGGAGGAAAAAACAAATGATATTATATCTCAAGAAGTGGATCAGGAAATAAAAGCTCTTTTCCACTTGAAATTTCATTTAAGACTCCCTCCTAATTCTGATCTTGTATAACAAGCCGTTTTCTTCAGGAGTTAGTGGTAAGATCTAGTAGCAAAATGGCAGAGTTTAAAGAATAGAACAGAGTTTGAACAGAGCAGGAAATTGTATTCAATGGAGAGGGACATAAACTGTTTGAATGTGCTGCACCTGCCACAGCTGCTTTTCTCCAATGTGTGTATAGGATTCTCTCCTATACAATTGTCCTTTCTATTTACTTTTTTGGGGGAAAGGTGCAGCTTCTGTATGTGACTGTTTTTCATCTGCTGGATGGCAGTTACTTTTACTGATTATACTCAGGGCCATCAATCTTCTTTGAAGAGGAAGGTTTTTCTCCTTTCCTTCCTTCCTTCCTTCCTTCCTTCCTTCCTTCCTTCCTTCCTTCCTTCCTTCCTTCCTTCCTTCCTTCCTTCCTTCCTTCCTTCCTTTCTTCTTTCCTTCTTTTCTTCCTTTTTTTCCTTCCTTCCTGCCCTTCTGCCTTCTGCTTTCTTCCCTCTCTCTCTTCCTTCCTGCATGCCTGCCTTTCTCCCACCATCTCTCTCTTCTTTCCATCTTTTCTTCCTTCCTTCCTTTTTTCCTGCCTTCCTTTCTTCTTTTCTTCCTTTCTTCCTTCCTTCTTTCCTTGCTTCCTTCTTTCCTTTCTTCCTCCCATCCTTCCTCTCTCTTACCTTACCTTCCTCCCTCTCTTCCTTCCTTCCTTCTTTTCTTTTTCTCTTCCTCCATTCCTTTCTTCTTACTTGAACACAAACTTCTATCATTTAGCTTCCCAATTCAGAACTTATTTATCCCTAGCCATTGTGTGTCCTTTTACATGATCTGACTCTCATGACCTTTCTCTGAGTGGAAATTGTCTGGATGTAGCCTATTCTTGAACCCTGTTTAATCAGAGTTTTGAGACTCAGCTCAGAAGATCTCATCCTTATCAAGGACTAAGAGCAATAGAAAATTCTTTATCTATCTCATTATAAATTTCTCAAAGACAAAAACAGAGATGATATTATACATTCTTTTAAGATGGTGATATGCATGAGATGTGTGCTTAATAGATATTTGATGGCATATTTCAGCAGTGTTGATGATAATGAGGATTATTACATCTGAGCTTTCAAAACATATACAATAATAGGATTTGGTTTCAGAGCAAGAGCTATATTAGAAATCAAGGGAGGGTTGGATTTGTCTGAGGATGACCTTAAGGCAGGGAGTACTGATTAAGTACTTACTATGTTCCAAGGACTATGCTGAGCATATATAAGAATACAAATATAAGCAACAATAAAGTATCATACATTCTAATGGAAGAAAACATACAAAAAGGAACAGAAAAGAGGGAGCAAAGACGAGTTACCCTAGTGAGAACATAGTGTCAAAGTTCAGAGTCAGGAGTCCATATATTAAGGAGTCACCTACTTGTTTGGGGCAAGAGACCTGAAAAATTGCATGGATTTTCCTCTGTGCCTGAAAGTCCTTGTTTCTCAGAGGATTTGTCATCAGACACTATTCTTAATTAACCCTCATCCTTTATTTTCTCCCAGCAGCTGGCTCTCACTCCTCCCACAATTCTGCATGATGGCACTGGGTCTTTTCCTTAGTTAAGGTAAAAATTTTGCTGACACAAATTTGTCTACGTCATTAGGTTATGTCTTGGCAGTCACTGAGCAAAGAACATCCAGGGTTTTCTCCATCTTATAAGAACCACAGTTCATCTTGCATGGTAGCTTTAGCCACTCAGTAACAGATCAGAGACTTCTTTTGGCTGAACCTATTTGCCTTTGATATTACTTCTATGATACTGTCCAAAAAGCAAAAACTCCAGAGGAGTAAATTTTACGGCTTCCCAATAATAAAGGTGGTTCATAGGTTCCTATCATCCTTCTAGAACTTGAAAAAAGGCTTTCTTTGTATCTAAAGAACTACTTCTGACATACTACGGAGACAAAAAAGTTCCTCACTTCCCAAAAACTAGAAATCACTGACTAATTTCTTAAGTAAATGAAAGAACTAATTCAAATCATGTAGTTTTTCATTGGAGGAGGTTCTGGCATCTCCAAATCCCAGTAGGATTAATGTCCTCAAAGGAATAAAGGAAAGGTACAAAATGCCACACTATAATTCCCATATATCTCTGGTCCCAGTGACCTTGGAACCCTAGGGTAAACAAAGATGGGAATGGGTCCAATACTTTATTTTGCAAGACCACAGGCTTCTTCTTAATCAACTGTACTGATTTTTATGTCACTTTACTTATTTTCTATTTTTGCTATCTTTCTACTAGCAGAGAATCGCAAGTTCTCACAATAACTAGTAAGTTCATGTAGTAGAAGGAAGGGGAAGCGGGACAGAAAGAGAGAGAGACTTACTAAACTTCTCACTCTCTGGTCTCCTCATCTTTCTGACCTTAAATCCCACAGTGCATTTCAAGTGCCTAAGATGTAACCTCACATCATTTTTTCATTCTCTCTCATCAGAGTAGTAGAGTGCTGGGCCCAGAGGCAGGAAAACAGACTTCAGATTTTGCTTCACACATCTACAGGCTATATGATGCTAAGTAAGTCATTTAACCACTCCTGGCTCCATTTTCCTGATTAGCTGATGCTGAACATTCTATCTCTGAACCTGTCCTCCAGTTTCTACCTTAACTCCCTGTTTCCTAGATTGGTAAATGAGCATTCATCATATCTAGTCAAGTCCAAACCCAGCATGTTGCACATTGGCCATCTTGAAGGCATGATATCGAAGACATATCCCCTGTAATCCATTTTCCTCACTGCCCATCAGACACGTAGCTCTTGCTCTAGGAATAATAATTAATACAAAGCTACACTTTCTCAAAGGGACATGGAAATCAATTGTCTTTTAACTCTATTCACTATTTCTGAGATTTCCCCCCACCAAAACACCCCTCCATAGTTCCACTCTCTTACATATACTGTCTTTCTAGAAAGTTAGTTCCTCGAATGTAGGAATTCCTTTGCTTTTCATACTTGAATCTATGGGAAAAAATAGCTCTGCTCAAAGTTTACATGGGAAATCTTAGGCTTGGGAAAAATGTTCATGAAACCGTCCAATTATAACTTGTAAGGTCAAAGAGATTCTATTGAATAAATGTTCCAATTTGAAATGTTTGGTTAAAAATATTGCAAGTGTTTAATCACTAGAAATTTATTTTTGCTTTTGAAGACCTTTGGAAAAGAATATGAATCACAACACATTTTTCAAAGTTTCTATAAGACCATTGAAACTTAATTATGTGTTACTGAAACATAATCGTCTGCATCAAAATGACACATTCAAATGAGTAGTCAGCATATACATTACATTAATTATGGCTCTTAATTACAAGATTGCATTATGTAAAAAGATTTCACAATATTAGTTAAGATACTTAATTTTGATACCATTTTATTTTATTTTTAACTTGAAAATTTTGTAATATTTTAACTTGTAAAGTCAGATGTAGATATTTATTTGAAATATATATGTATGCTGGATTACTTGGATCTAGGGAAGGGGGTAGGAGGAAGAGGGGAAAAACTGGAATACAAGGTTCTGTAAGGAGTAATGCTGAAAAATTATCCATGCATATTTTTTTTCAGTTTGTTTTTGTCTTTTTTGGCTATAGCAATTGGAGTTAAGTGACTTGCCCAGGGTCACACAACTAGGAAGTGTTAAATGTCTGAGACCAGATTTGAACTCAGGTCCTCCTAACTTCAGGGCTGCTGCTCTATCCATTGTGTCACCTAGCTGCCCCATGCATATGTTTTGAAAATAAAAAGTTTTAATTTTACATACATATTTATTTTTTAATTAAAACTTTTTATTTTATTTTATCTTAATTATTTCATTTTTACTTTTGTGTTTTCCATATTCTCAATACAAAATTCACAAATGGGAAAAATCTGCCCTATTCCTCCTTCCTCTGTTACCTAGAAGAAATTAACAATTCTTGTACATATATATTCACAAAAATGTTAGAACATAAAGAAATTTATATGAAAAAAGGTTCATTCTATATCCAGAGAAAGAACCATTAAGTAGAAGTATGCATAGAATAATTTTACACATATACTTATTGTATCTAATGGTAAAGTAATCATCTTAAAGGTGGAAGATAGAGAAGAAAAAAAAAAGGAAAAAAAGCACATTTTTTTTTTTATATATATTTGAAAAACAATAACAAGCTATATATAGTAGATTTGCAGTTTGGGTGCAACTATCTTTTTCATTGTACTATACTATGTAAATCCTTGTTTTATTCCATAAATTGAAAATAAAATGAAATAAAAAAACTTAAAGAAATTATGGAGATGATCTTATCAAATTATTAAGGCCAACAAGGTTAAATCACTTCCTGAAGGCTGCATAGCTATTTGTTAAAACTATGTTTTTAATTCAATTTCTTTTGTATTCTTGGTCTGTGTTGTTTTTAAGTTAAAAAAAAAACCTAAAATATTTTGCTTTGACACTTCTTAAGAAATGCTTAGCCAACTCTGTACTAAACAAAATTAATTTTTCTAAAAAAAGTTTTATTATTTTAAAATTTTTGATATAATAAAAAATGCAAATGAATGTGGCTTAGATATACCAGACTTAAAGTATATTATAAAGCAGCAATCATCAAAACCATTTGGTATTGGCTAAGAAATAGAGTGGTGAATCAGTGGAATAGGTTAAGTTCACAAGACACAATGATCAATGACTATAGTAATCTACTGTTTGATAAATCCAAAGACTCAAACTTCTGTGATAAGAACTCACTATTTGATCAAAATTTCTGGGAAAACTGGAAAATAGTATGGCAGAAACTAGGCATTGACCAATGCCTAACATTCTATATCAGGATAAGGTCAAAATGAGTTCATGATTTATACATAAAGGGTAATAGTATAAACAAATTAGGAGAATAAGGAATAGTCTACCTCTCAGATATATGGAGAAAGAAGGAATTTATGACCAAAGAAGAACTAAAGAACATTTTGAAATGCAAAATGAAAAATTTTGATTATATTAAATTAAAATGTTTTTGTACAAACAAAACCAATGCAGCCAAGATTAGAAGGGAAGTAGGAAACTGGAGGGAAATTTTCATATCCAAGGTTTCTGATAAAGGCTTCATTTCTAAGATATATAGAGAATTAACTCAAATTTATAAGGATACAAGCCATTCTCCAATTGATAAATGGTCAAAGGATATGAACAATTTCCAGATGAAGAAATTAAAGCCATTTCTAGTCATATGAAAAAATGCTCACACTCATTATTGATTAGAGAAATGAATTAAGACAACTCTGAGGTACATTTCCACCTCTCAAATTGGCTAAGATGACAAGAAAAGATAATAATGAATGCTGTCAAAAAAAACTGGGATTAATACATTGTTGGTGGGGTTGTGAATTGATCCAGCCATTCTGGATAGCAATTTGGAACCATACACAAAGGGCTATCAAAGTGTGCATATCCTTTGATCCAGTAGTGTCTGTCTCTTTTGAGTCTGTATCCCAAAGAGATCATTAAAAAACGGAAAAAGGATCCACATGTGCAAAAATGTTTATAGCGCCCTTCTATAGTGGTAAGGAACTGGAAACTAAGTGGATGCCCATCAGTTGGGGAATAGTTTAATAAGTTATGGTTTTAGAATATTATGGAATATTATTGTTCTATAAGAAATGATCAGCAGGATGATTTCTGAAAGGCTTGGGTAGACTTACATGAAGTTATGCTAAATAAGTAGAACCAAGAGAACATTATGCACAGCAATGATAGGATTATGTGATAATCAACTCTGATGGATGTGGCTCTTTTCAACAATGAAAAATTCAGGCCAATTCCAAAGGACTTGTGATGGAGAGAGCCATCTGTATGCAGAAAGAGTACCATGGGGACTGAATCTGGATCACAACATAGTATTTTCTTGTTTTTGTTGCTTGCTTCATTTTTTTTCCTTTCTCCTTTTTTTTTTTTTTTTTTGATGTGATTTTTCTTGTGCAGCATGATAAATGCCAAACTATATATAGAAGAATTGCACATGTTTAACATTTATTGCATTGTGTGCTGTCTAGATGGGTGGGGAAGGAGAGGGAGAAAATTTTGGAACACAAGGTTTTGCAAGGGTGAATGTTGAAAACTATCTTTGCAAGCATTTTGAAAATAAAAAAAATATCATTTTTTTAAATAAAAAAATAAAGAAAAAATAAATTCTTGTGGCATTGCATTCCAATTATAAATTATATGTTCAACTCCTTCTCAACTAATATGTACTTTCCTTTTTGGTTTCCAGTTCTTTCCTAATTCAAAAAGAGCTGCTATAAATATTTTGTACATAAGAGTTCTTTTTCTTTTTGTTCTCATTTAATTATAGACCTAATTTTTCAAATGGGTATGCAGAGCTTTGTGATTCTGGACTTAACTAAATTGCCTCCCAAAAAGGCTTCACAGAGATGTTTTTCTTCAGTTCACCTAACAATAATAATTTTTGGGGGGAGGTAAAGTTTGCCAATCTGATTGGGGTGAAGTGAAATATCAAGATCATTTTGATTTTATGTTTCTGAAGTTGTTATTAATTTTGTGCATTTCTTTCACTATTTGTTGAGAGCGTAAGTTTCTTCCACTAAGAACTACCTTTTCATATATTTTGACCATTTACCTACTGAAGAATGGGTTTACTTCATAAATGTAAACAAGTTCTTTATATATCTTGGACATATATGTATATGTTTATGTGCATATGCTTTTATACATGCATATAAATGCATATATGTATACACATGTCTATACATATTTGTTTTATTGGTTTTGTTTAGTCATTCAGTTGTATCTGACTTTTTTGTGACTTCATGGATCATGAATTCCAATACTTTCCATGAGGTTTTCTTGGCAAAAATACTGGAAGAGTTTGTCATTTCCTTCTCTAATGGATTAGAACAATGAGTTAAATGATTTCAGCAGGGTCACATAGGTAGTAAGTATCTGATTTTAGGCTTAGTTCTCTAACCAATGAGTTACCTTTCTCTTTCTCTCTTTCTCTTTCCCTCCCTCCCTTTTTATCTCTGTCTGTGTGTGTGTGTGTCTCTTTGTGTCTCATTATGTTTTCTCTGTCTCTCTGTCTCTGTCTCACTTTGTTTCTCTCTGTCTCTATCATAGTCTCTCTCTCTCTATTTTTGTCTATCTCTGTCTCTGTCTCTCTTCATGTGTGTGTCTGTCTCTTTCTGCCTTCTCTTTCTATATGTATCACTGTGTTTCTCTCTTTCTGTCTGTCTCTCTCTCCTTACACACACACACAAATACACACATACACACACACACACCCTGCACACACACACATACATATTTATTCCCTTTATTACAAAAAAGGAAAGAATTTTTTCTAGTTGACTATTTTTCTTCTAATTTTCATTGCTTTAATTTTGTGGTAAAACTTTCAATTTTATATAAACAAAATTTTATTTTCTTTGATCCTCTCCTTCCAATGTATGGTCATGAGCTTTCCCCCATCTATACTTCCAAATGAAATTTTCCTCCTTGTTGAGTAAAGTGAGCAGAACCAGGAGAACATTGTACACAATAGTAGCAACACTAGGGGATGATCAATTCTGAATGATCTAGCTCTTTTCAGTAATACAGTGATCCAAGACAATTCCAAAAGACTTATGATTAAATATGTTATCTACATCCAAAGAAAGAAACTATGGAGTATGAATGTAAAGTGAATATTTTCACTCTTTTATTTTTTTTGATGTTTTGCCCTTTTATTCTTCCATCATAACATGACTGATGTGAACATATGTTTAGCATGTATAACCTGTATCTGAGGGCTTGCCATTATGAGGAGGAAAGAAAGGAGAGAGAAATATTTGGAACTCAAAATCTTATAAAAATGTATGTTGAAAACTATCTTTATATGCCATTGAAAAAATAAAATAGTATTTGCCAAAAAAGATATGACTTTTTATATCTCTCACAAATTCACTTATAACTTATTTTTGTGTATTTTTGAGGTGTTTGATCTAAAGTTAATTTATGCTATTTTTTCTAGTATTTTGGTGGTCTGCTTTTGTCAAACAGTGCTTTTTGCTAGTAGTTGAGGTCTTTTGATTTCTCAGATATTATTCCTACTTATTGCATCTGAATGTTGGGCTACTAATTTGTTCCATTCATCAACTACATTTAACCAATACCAAATAGTATTGATTTTAGCTTTTGTAATTTCCTACTGCTTGGTTCCTTTCCTTTCCACTTTCCTCCCATTATTTCTTTTGAGATTTTTGACCTTTTAATCATTATAGTTGAATTTCATTATTATTTTTCTAGTTCTACAATATAATCAATTTGTAGTTTTATTGGTATTATTCTAAACAAGTAAATTAGCTTAGGTAATATTGCCATTTTAATATATCATCATGACCTGACCATAAATGATGTTGCTACAATCATTCAAATTTGCCTGTATTTCTTTATTTCTTTCATAATTATGGCTTCACTTTGACAATAGGACTTAACCTGAGTGTTGTTGCCTCTCCAACATAATTTTTACATTAATGTACTCATTGAATATTTGGGACCCTTTGATTCTTATTTTCTTAGTTGTACTACTTCTTACAAGTCTTGTACTCCATTGCATGCTCCACAGAATCTTTTTAAGTGAGCCTCACCAGGAACTTGATTAAAACTATGCACTATTTTCAGTTCCAAAATACTAAGGATCTAACTTCTTTAATGATGTAAGGAAGCGGCTATTTTAGTAATTAGACTTTTCATACTTTAAAACAAATAGGTCATTTTAATATCAAAAGTCAATGATCCATTCAATCAAGAAAGTACCATAATTTGCTGCTGATAAAATAGCATTGCAGCTAATTCTTTTCTATCCTGGTAATGAGTAGAATTCTATGATTGCTACACAATTGCAATTAAACACAAATAAAAATGATATATTTGGGTTTCAAACTACATCAACGATAAATGGAACTAAAACATGCAAGTTTTAACCTAACTCATATTTACTTTTATTTTTATGATAGTTTCCAAAATGAAATAGGATCATTACATGTCTTACATGACCTAGACTGGTTTTCTTTTAAGGGAATGTTGAAGAAAATCTTGGGATTGTTGATAGTGTGGGTTCTGTCTATCTCAGGCATAAAAAACTCATGACTATCGCAAATTAGGAATGTTTATTTATTTATTTTTCTTGTTGTTTTTGGCTGTCTTTACTTTTTTTCCCCCCTTATTCGTATTTTATTTTTCCAAATTCATGTAAAGATAGCTTTCAGCATACATTTTTGTAAGATTTTATGTTCCAAAGTTGTTTTTTTTTTCCCTCCCTCCCTTACCTTCTGCTTCTCCCAGACAGCAAGCAATCTAATATAGGTTATACATACACAGTATTTTAAAACATTTCCATATTTGTCATGTTGTACAAGTAAAAGGGAAAAAAACTATAAGTAAAAGCAAGCAAACAAACAAAAAAGTGATTACACTTTAATCCACATTCAGTCTCCATAGTTATCTCTCTGGATGCAAATGGCATTTTCCAAAATTAGGAATTTTTTATCTAAATTGCTGGTACTTCACAGGTATACCTTCTTGACATTGTGTGGATGAAAATATGGTAAATGCAAAGGCAAAGAACATTAACCATTTTATCTGAGCTACTGTCTTTTATAACCTTAGGATTTAAATCAATCTAATATTTTGTTACTAATAAAATAACTTGTGTTTCATTTTATTATCCATGAAAATTTTAATTTATTCTACTCTCCATACTGAATCACTGGACTGATCTCTGCCAGAATTTGGTCAGAATATAAAACCATAAGTGGAATGTGAGGGGACTCGCAAGGGAAAACTTGACAGTCAAGTAATGTATCTTATGATAAGTGGCAGAATACCTATGACAAAGGTTAATATGGGGGTCCCATGGAATGCTGCCATTTTAAAGAGGAGACTTATGATAACAATTAGGATGACAAGTGTCTTTCATATAAGCTCCTTCCAGTAATGTGAATTATAACTCTTCTACAATAAATAGTTTTAGACATTTTATTAGGATCCCTTTAGGAGTCAAAAATGACAAAAGTATAAAGCATAATTTAAATTAAGTGACCTACATATTGTTCCACAGCCAGTACATGTTAGAAGAAAGATTTAAACATTTGTATTCTAGAATGCAAGGGTAGCCCAGTTTCCACTGTGGTGTACTGCTTCTTATAAAAATCCATTTGCCTGAGTAAAAACTAAGAAGTAACAATACTAGTAATTGATTTATCTCAGTACCTTCAAATATTATGATTGGCAACTGGAAATCTTTCCAGGTTCTATCATTACTAAAACTCAGAATTTCTGAACTAGAAAGAACCTAAGAAATCATCTAATTCAACCTTCTCTTTAAGGCCCACAGAGATGAAAGAAATCTAGACAATATAGCGTAATTAGTTGGTAGACATGGTGAAAACATTGCACTAACCCCTGCTCTTTTCCCCCTATGATTAGTTACTAAGTATACCCACTATATCATATGCTGCATCAAATATGATGGTAAGTAGTATTTTCTGAATAATAAATAAAGGGAGAAAAGGGACTATAAATATAGGACAATTATGACATAGCTCAGCTGAAATAGAATACCCCAAATTACCATAGCAAAATGTTTACCAAATAATAGAGAAGTCCTCTGTATATATGAGGAAAAGAGAAGGAATGTTTTGGGACAACACATTTTAGCCATCAAGTCTCAAACATCTTTCCTACCTTAGTGGCAAGTGATTTTACAAATCTTTGTACAGAACACAATCATTTCTTAGATTTTCATTCTCATCCAAATCTTTAAAGAGTTTAAATTAAAGGGACTGTCAAGAAAAGAAGGAAATTCAATATTCTGTCAGGACATTGTTCTTTAACCATGATGATTTCATTAATAGAACATCATGCTTTAGCCAAAAAACACTTTTAACAAGGACTTGGACATTGACATTTGGAGAGTAAAGAATCTCTTATTTGATCATGTTTTTCTTATTAAATATTTAGTATTTTATTGCAGGAATCCTGAAAGGACAGCCTCTTTCCTAAAAGCAGAACTGAATAAATTAAAGCTTTATAACCACTGCAGCAAATAGCCAGAGGTTGAATTGATGTCTTTCCATTTTCTTGGGCATTTCTTGGATCATTAGTGTTTGCATCAAAACTGAGATAATGTGGTTTAGTGAAAAGTTCTCTGTAAAGAAAGCCAAATGATCTGGTTTCTTATCCCAGATGTTACTTTTGGGGCAGGCTTCTGAAAAACACTTAATTTTGGGGGGAAATTTTTCAGTTTATTGTTTTGCATAGTTGGGAGGTTGAATGGAATGATCTCGAATGCCTTTCCCAGTTGTAACATTTTATGTTTCCATGATTTAAATTGGAAAATTTGGCTTACCAGAAGTATTAGTGTTCATTGGTTTTAGATAAAGAAATTCTGTCTTCAAGTCCAAACTCAAAAATGTAACTTGCTTTCAAATTTCTACAAATGTTTCCTAAGATTTTTAAAAAATGCCTAAGAGGTAGTTGTTCATTTCCAGTTCCAAGGCATATAACCCCTTCACCTACAGAATATTTTCTTGTCATGTTCTAATAGGTTTATTAGATTCAAAGATAATCCTTGACCACCATATTTTAGTCCCAACATAATATTCTTAGAAGCAACAATTGAATCCGAGTAGGGCACTAAAATTTGTGCCAGGGCATTAAAATTTAGAAAGGTTTGCTAATAGCACATTTGCTTCTTTAAAGGTTAAAAATCAGCTGAATTTAAACAAATTAACAAGAAAAACTAGTTAGACTAGTAAGTTACCAGGCATGCTTCCTCTTGCTAGTGGCTAGCTGACTTTAGGTAAAAACACTGAATTAAGAACACATTTCATACTCATCACCCAAGGGAAATTTTTGTGTTTCTTGCCCCAGACACCAAGATTGCTGGTTATGGCTCTGACAATCTGTATAGAAAAACACAAAGAAGTCTTTTCCTGTTGCTCCATGTCATACAATATCTATGGGTTGAGATTATTCCAGTCTCTGATGTGTGGGCCAGAATATTTGGCTCATAAATTTTGCACTTGCTAAGGATATCTATGTAGCAGAACTGATTCTAAACATATGCAATCACCAGATGGCCTTTGGTTAGGTTGAGCAATGGAACTATATTATTAAAAATTTTCTAGGACACATCCTACTCCCTATATGGATTATTATATCTTTATTTTCTAATTGCTTTTATGAAGATAATGTTTAAATAGCAAGGATGTGACTGTAATGATCCAATTTTAGTGCATTTTTTGGATTATCTAATTTCTGTCTTCAAATATTATATGCACAATTGGGCCATTAAGGTTAATGTCTAGTTTGAAACATCAGATTTTAGGTTCTGTGATAATAAAGGTAATCTAAAACTATATAGGTTGCTTTTGTTCATTTGGAAATTGTTCTGCCTTTCTCCCTTCCCTTCCCTCCCTACCCCCTTGCCTTCTTTCTTCATTTTTTCCTTCCTTCCTTCCTTCCTTCCTTCCTTCCTTCCTTCCTTCCTTCCTTCCTTCCTTCCTTCCTTCCTTTCTTTCCTTTGTTCCTTCCTTCCTTCCTTCCCTCCTTCCTTCCTTTTGACTCAAAACACTTTGGGCTATGATGAAGATCCACTACCCTCACTACAAAAATGCCTAGTCACCTATAGAATTTAAAACCTAAATTTTGTCAGCTGCTTTGACCTTTCCATCTATTTATTAACCATACACATTCTGGGCCATTAGTTAATTGCTTGTCAGTGCTGCTCCTTAGTTGTTAGACAGACCTTTGAAATATTATATTTGATAACAATCACAAAGAAGGCCTGATTAAATTGCTTGGGATAAAAAAGCTTGTGCCTCAAAACTCATCTAGTTGAATCAGTTTCCTGCAACAGTTAAGGACAAGCAGAAGCTTCTTCTGTTATTCTTCTATAATCAAGACCTCTATTAATCTTCTCATTCTGATTTTTGAGGTTAATTTATATCAGATTTCTCCTCTGTGATAGTAAAGCTGCATTAAGAACATGCAACATTTTTTTAAATTCCCTCTCTATTGCAATATTTAAATCTTCATCCTAGAAAGACCTTTAATTAAAGCATTTATATTTCTGAGCATTTTTAAAAAGAGGTCTGACCCTGAGATTTCACTAAACTTTATGGATGTAAGACAATTTGCATTAATTCCCACAGCATTTTCTGTCTTTTTCATTTAAATATATTTAAAAACACATTTTATTGAGGGGGGGGGAGAAGAGACTAGCAGTCCATTCCCACATCTATGCCCCTTATTTATAATCTCATTATCTCAGCCTAGATTACTACAAAACACATTCAGTGGTCTCCCTGAATTGTTTTTTTCTGCTTCTGGTCCATCCCAATAATGTTGCCAGATTAATTGCCTTAAGGACCATTTTGCAAATTATTCTGTTCAGAAAAATTCAGTGGCTCCTTTCTGTCTACTACATAAATTCTAAATTCCATAGCCTGAAAACTAAGGCCCTCTGATTTGGACTTGACCTTTCTCTTCAGACTCATGCCTCATCACTCCTCTCTCTGAGCCAATAGTCTATAGAAAGCCCATAGCTCTGTATGAGTTCCTGCCAGACTGATCTTTCCATTGTTCCTCATGTACATCCTATGCATTCTCCTCCCTTTGTCTTTGTTCACATTTCCTGCTTTGTCCCAAATATCCCGCTTTCTCTGCTTATCTGAAAGCTAAGCAGAGTTTCTTCTTACATGGCTCAGAGATTAGAGGAAGAGAAACCCAATTTTGTTCATGAAACTTCTTTAATTGTGACAACTCTTAGAAATCATTTGTCTACTACATGTCAGCACCTTTTTTTTGTCCACACTATTTATGGGAATAAAACATAATCATTATCATTTTCTGATGTGTGTATCATAATTAGACATTCTACAATCTTCAATGGTAGAGTTCACTTTACCAATGGGTTTCTCATGGTCGGTCTAACGCTTTCTTATATTGTTAGTTTTTATAACAAAGGCCTGAAGAGGCATCAGTATTATAATAGAGCACTGGTCATGAGAGGTAAGATTTGAATCATTGTCTCACACCAGCTTGAATCTTAACCCACTTTGAGTTTCAGACTAATACAATCAATATCTATCTTTCACAATGTATCTTAAGTAAATTGTAAATTGCAATTTCCTTCATAATTATAAACTCTTACCATACAAGGTATCCCAAAATACTTAGTTCAGTTTTAAGCATTAAAGATTAAAACTGAAGCCTAAGTTTGAGCCCTATATATAGAATACATTTAGGAAATCACTAAGATATTCAGATAAAAAGCATTAGGTTTTCATCATAGTTTTGTTACTAGTTTGTAAACAAATCATTTGTTCTTTCTTTGCTTTGGCTATCTTTATGTATGAAATAACCAGATTTGTCCTATCAATACTCAAAACCCATTATTATGAACTATGACATCTAAGGTCCAATTCAACTCTAACATTATACGGTTGCAAATACTGTTGTAATTAGAGTTGATGATAATAGATTCCAGATAACTATGTTAAGTCCAAAGAAGAAAAATAATTGTAAAATATAAATTGGCTTCTTTTTATGACTGTTGTTTTGTAAATTCATTAGAAATCCTTTAACAGAAACAATGTTGTCCCCATTAGCACCACTTAGCCATTATGACAGGGTAAATTACTTTCTTATTATGAGGAAAATAAAAACCTAAATAACTTGAAATTCACCAATAGCATAGTTTTTGTATTCTTTCATTTGTTTTTCAGACTCAACGGAAATGCTAGACTTAGTTTAAGTAGGTTTTGAATGACTAAATTTAGGGATCAAGCCATCAAAAAAAGAAAAGCTATTTTCATATAAAACAAAAATAATATTAAAAGGTAAAGTTAAATGTAGTGGACTTCCTGCCATCTAGGAGAGGGGAGGGGACTGGGGGTAAAATTTATAATGGAAAGCTTTCTAAAGAGCAATGCTGGGGAACTACCCATACATATGTTATACAAATAAAAAGCTTTAAGAAAAAAAAACAATGTTAAAATAAAAAATAATAATAAAAAGGTAAAGTTAAAAACTAAAAGTACTATTTCATTGCTATCTTTTCAAAGCACCTTCTTGACCATATCTTTTTTTTTTAAACAATGCACTAATTAGAGATATTGAAAAGAATCAAAAAACCAAAATGAGTAGATCTGCATAAAATGTGAATTGTGAGAAGAGGTGGGAGGAGGAACAGATAAAAACTGGTTGGAAGTTGAATTTCTGCTTTAGACCTCCCCAAACACAGATGAGGGCAGTTTATATTCAAAATAGTACTTCAGCAAAGATGTATTAGATATATTCCAAAATTATCTAAGCAACCTAGTTCCATGTAGGGGGAAAAATGAGAAAAGAAGAGAAAAGGCAGGAATATCCATTGCGGACAAAAGTCTCATTCATGAACACCCGAGGTGATTAAGCTCCCACATCAGTAAGTAGACTTAGTAAACAAGCAGTTTGGCATCATATCAAAACATAAAATCAACAAAAGTGTGGAGAGCAAGGGAATTTTATAGTAACCTAAAGAGACTATCCTTGTTTTGTGTTTCTGCTGGTTCCAAATAACAGCTCTTTATACAAGATAAGAAGGTTGGTATCACTATTAGAATGGATCAAAGGACTTGAAGGAATATCTATTCTCTAGATAAAAAGAGAAGAAAGCATTTTTTGAAAGAAGTTTTTCAAGAGAACAGAGAAAAAAAAATATGAAATAGTGTAGTGGAATCTTAAACTATCTCAGCATGCCGAAAATAAGGAAGAGAAGAAAAAGGATTATTGAATATTTGGGTACATGTCATATGTCTTCTTGCTGGACAAAGTTTCCAAACTAGGTGATACAATTTCCTGAGCATATGAGATACAGAGGGGAAGATCTCATGTCCTCAGGAAGCATGAATGCAAAGGTTCAACTAACCCAGATATGAAGCACCACCTATGCCCAATATACATTCTTATTGTGGTACAGTTAGAGTTAAGTTTTCTGGATCTCTGATCTTCATTCTTTATTCTTATTAAGCTACTCAGTAAATACTCCAATTTCAATGACCTTGACTACCTTAGGGCTTTTCCCTTACAGGTGACTCTAATTTTAAGCACTGAGTGGCCCTAAGACAACTTTTTTGCATGTCTGAATCACTAGTATTTCTAGGGAGCAAAGAAAAGTGACCAGGGGAAAAATAGTGGCCACTCTGCTATTATCAGTTGGAATATGTTTTCTTTCCATGGCTGCCATCTCGGTGTGACATTATCATTCTTCAGGTACAGTTCCCTCTGATTTTTTATATACAATTAGCAATTATTCAACTATCATTTATTAAAGACACTGAATAACCAATTGTTAGTGATATTGGAGTTGAGATTTCTGTTCGGGAATGGATTATACTGAGTGACATCCAAGATTACAGAAGTAAACTAATATTCAGTGGTCTCATTATTTAACTTCCATTTTATTTATCACTTACCATGGTAACTTTCTCTAAATCACCACTCAACTCACTTTTTCTTACCCATCTCTTCAAAAATAAAGTTTTTACATGCCCTAAATGTTCCCATATCCTACCTTCCTTATCTTTATTTCTAGCAAGTCATCTCTTATTTTTTTAAAGGAAGAAAGAAAAATTCTGTAAAACTGTTGTTACCGAGAAAAAAAATTGGTACTATATTCAGTGTACTACCTAGCCACTTCCTAGATTCTGAAAAGGAGTAGAAGATAATTTCTCTAGCTCTTCTCTGGGGCCATGCTTGTTCTTTATAATCTTGAAATATTCAGATTTCATTGTTTGTGTTTATTGTGCTTTCCATTTTCAGTGTTGTGGTAATTGTACATATTGTTTTCATGGATCTCTTTACTTTACGTTGAATCAGTTTATATAAATTTTCCAAGTTTCTTCATATTCATCAGGTTTATGGTTAGGCTATATCCAAGATTTTTTAATTTATTTATTTAAATTGTGCTTGTTTTCTTCTCAACTATCCTACACACACACACACACACACACACACACACAGAGAGAAAGGAAAACAAAACCTATTACAAACATGTCTAATCAAGCAAAACAAATCATCACATTATCCAAGCTTTTCAGCCAAAATATGTATGTGTATATGTATATGTATATGTGAGTATATTTGTGTATGTGAATCTATGGTTATAGTTCATCACTTCTCTTTTAGGAGGCAGGTAGACTATTTCAACGTTGAGTCTTTTTTAATCTTGGTCCATAAATTCATTGATCAGAATTCCTAAGTAGTTTATCATTAGATTAATTGTACTACATAAACCTTTCTAATTCTATTCATTTTACTCTCCATCAATTCCTGATAATCTTTCCAGACTTCTCTGAAACATTCCCTTCATCATATCTTAAAGAATACTAATATTCCAGGGAGGATTCTGGAAGATAGGGGAGTAGTTGGTAAATGTAAAGATCTCCAGATTTCCCCCACAAATAGAATAAATTTGCTCCTCAATGTGAATATAGACTCTTGAAAAATCAAGAACACTTGGAATAAAACAGGGATCCTTTTGTTACAACCCAAGACTAGGTCCAGGGAAACACCAATTGGGGAGCTGCGGATGAGCTGGGTGTGTCTGGAGTCTCAGCAGGAACCACAGAAACTTTCAGCTCCCAGACTGTTTGATAAATTGGAGTCTGAATTGAGGAAGATGAAGTAAACATCAGGATTAGGAACATCAGGCTCAGCTGTGCTGCTAAGATTCAGCCCTGGATGACAAGGAACCAGCACACTTGTGAGTACAGAAGCAGTGAGATAGGGACACTGCTGCCTGTGGATACTTGCAGGAGGAAGGAGCTTTTGGTTTGGGATTCCTAGTCAAAAGTGAAAGCTGAAGTGAAGTCAGAGACACCATTCTCCCCTCACCTTAGATGTGCTTACACTAATACCTTTTAATTTTAAAAAATGAGCTAGCAAAGAAGGAGACCCTCCAATGAAACATACTATGGCATTTTCAGAGGAGGACACTGGAGTAAAAAAATTTTTCACCCCAAAGAGTAATGTGAAATGTCTCCCTGCCTAGTAAGAATTTATCGAAGAACTCAAAAAAGAATTTAGAAGTCAAACAAGAGACATTAAGGAAAAGTGAAATGAATAAGAAATAAGAAAAAAATCCAAGAAAAACAAGATTATGAAAAAAAGTTAACCAACTAGGAAAGGAAGTACAGAGTCTCAAAGATGAAAATAACTCTTTGAAAATTAGAATTGGTTTGATGTAGCAGTATTTCTACTGGGCTTGTATCCCAAAGAGATCATAAAGGAGGGGAAGAGACCTACATGTGCAAAAATGTTTGTGGCAGCTTTTTTTGTAGTGGCAAGAAACTGGAGACTGAGTAGATGGATATCAGTTGGAGAATGACTAATTAAGTTATATATATATATATATATATATGAATGTCATGGAATATTATTGTTCTATAAGAAATGATCAGCAAGATGATTTCAGAGATGCCTGGAGAAACTTACATGAACTGATGCTAAGTGAAATGAGCAGAGAGATCATTGTTCACAGCAATAACAAGATTATACAATGATCAATTCAGATGAACATGGCTCTTTTTAACAATGAGATGATTGAAGTCAGTTCCAATGGTCTTGTGATGAAGAGAGTCATCTGCACCCAGAGAGAGGATTGTGGGAACTGAATGTGTATCACAACATAGCATTTTCACTCTTTGTTGTTGTTTGCTTGCATTTTCTTTTCTTTTCTCATTTGTTTTCCTTTTTCATCTGATTTTTCTTGTGCAGCATGGTAATTGTAAATATATGCATAGAAGAATTGTACACATTTAACATATGTTGAATTACTTTCCATCTTAGGGGAGGGTGTGAGGGGAATGGGGGACAAGGTCTTGCAAAGGTCAATGTTAAAAAGTTATCCATTTATATGTTTTGAAGATAAAAAGCTTTAATAAAAAAAAATAAGAAGAAGAAGAAAACTAGAATTGGATAAGAGGAGGCCAGCAAAGCCATGAGAGACCAAGAAATAACAAAACAGATTATAAAGAATGAAAAGAATGAAAAAATAGAACAGAATATGAAACATTTTATAAGAAAAACAACAGATCTGGAGAACAGCTCAAGAGGAGAAAACATAATTGGACTTCCTGAAAGTTGCAACCAAAACAGGATCTTGACACAATAATGCAAGAAATAAACCAAGAAAATTGTCCTGGAATGATAGAGCATGAGAGAAAAGTAGAAATAGGAAAAATCTACCCTTCACTACCACTTCAATGAGATTCTTTGTGGAAAACACACAGGAACTTTATTGCCAAATTGTAAAATCCAACATTTTGCAAGAAATAAGAAAAAAAATTCAAATACATTGGCATTACAATTAGAATTGTACAGACAAGATTTTCAGGCAGAATATTGATTTTTAAAATTTTCCTAGAGGTTAGTTATTTTTGCTATGAAATAAGTTTTTATTTTTATTAATGTTTACTGTTACTTCCTGGAGTCATTATTTCATCCATTCTGATTTTCAGGATGTTTTGTTGTTGTTATTATTGTTATTGTTTTGCTTGAGTAAGGTTATACACTATTTCTGCCAAGCTATTAATTCCCTTACAAATTCTTTCTCTCATAGATATCATTTTTCCCTAGCACTTTAATTTCATTTACAAAAATATTTTTTAGTTTTAGAGTTGAACTTAACCCAAACTGTGCATACAGGTTTTGATCCTAATTTATTGAAATTAGAAATCTCTCTTTTTCTGGGTTTATTTATTGAATGTCCCAATCAGAATAATAGCTTATTTTTGGTTGGTATTCTCTTTTTCTTTGCTCATTCTTCCAGTCTGTTTCCAATAGAAAAACTTATAAGATTCAGTCTTTGCACACTTAAGGAGAGAATGTCTGGAACAATCTTATTGCTGCTTTCTTGTTTTATTGAGTGTTGTGTTATTAAAGGGTGTCATGGACAACTCAGGTTGAGGACCTATAAGCTTTTCATTCTCCTCAAGTGGATTGATCAAGGGCAATGATCTTCTTAGTCTGAGCTCAGCTAGCTGTTTTTCAGGGTATATGCAACATACCTATGTTTTTGCTGCCTTTGAATTTTCAATAGATTTGCTTAAATCAGCTACCATCAACAATCTGGAAGTCTTTACAGATTCAGATTGAATAAACTTTGGGACCTCCTTTGGTATGGAATTGCTGTTCTGATTATTTTGCTCCAAGATTTAGAATAGGCTGAAAGCTGAAAATGAGATTCCTTTCTGTTCCTGGGGTCAGAGCCACACAGTTGTTATTAGCTTCTGAATTTTTTTCTTGCAAACATAGCTTAAGGCCCATGACTACTCCTTATCCTGGAACATCACCTCTAAGTGCAAGTGCCCTTCTATTTTTTTTTTAAATGTATTTATAGCCAAGACAGAGATACTATTTGGCACTTCTTCCTTCCCCTGGCACCAAGTTAGTATTCTCTATAGTGCATTTAACCACTTCTTGCCCTGATACATTGCCTTTCTCTCTGTATTGGTATGTTCCACATAGCCTTTCCTTGCTAGACTTCCTATGACCAATGTCTGAAAAGATTTTCATATGTTGAACTAGAAAAAAAAAAGTCTCACTATGAATTTTTTTTCTTTGATTTCCCAATAAAGACTCAGTTTATGTGCATTTTCTTGATCTTTTTGGAGGAGTTTATGAGTAGAACAGAGATGAACTTCTGGATAGTCCTAGGACTCTGCCACCTTGACTTTGCCATCCATTCATAGTTGTTATTAACACATCCTTCTTTTCTGAGTCTTTTTCTCATTATCATTTTCTCTTATTTGTACTTTCTCTCCCTTTGTACTTTTTTTTTAATCCTCTTGAAACTCCAGAATGTTTTGTTCCCTCCCCCCTAGTTCCAAACTATTCTCAAACCCTAACATTCACAAGTAGTCAGCAGGGATTTATCCATCCATGTAACCACTGAATTTTTCATGATGAAAGAATTTTTATCCTCTGCCCCATATTTGAATTTCATGCATTAATGCCTGCTCACCTGCAGATTTCTACCAGATGGAACACTTCTGCAGTCTTCTGTCTTTCTGAATTACATTTATAATTTGTCCACCAAATTTATGGTTGAAAGATTGATAATAAACTGTTGCTAATGTCTAGATAAATCTGAGTGTGTTTTAAAACCAAAGTAAGCAGAAGTGTGATTTTAAATTAAAGTTATGTGAAATCAGTGAGCATTTACCAAGCATGTACTATGTGCCAGGCATCATGGTAGGTTTCAGCGATCCAAAGAAAAGCAAACATGCATGTGTATGCACACATGCATACAGGTATACACATATATGTATGTATTAAATATTCCACAGAGAGAAGGCATTGATATCAATTAGGACGAGGAAAAGAAGAATTTTTTTCTTGCAGAAGGTAGGATTTTGATAGAAAACTGAAGGAAGTCAAGGAAACCAGGAAGTGGAGATGAGGTCTACAGTTAAAATCTGTTTGCATGATCTCAAACATTTGAATGTTTTTTTTTTTTATATCACACATTTTTTAAGATACCTCAGTGTCTTGTGGATACATTATAGTTTCAAACTAAAATTAATTCAATACAATTATTTTTTCCAAACTTTGGAAAATTTATGGTTATATTTGTTTATTGACTTTTATTTGTTTTATATTTTATGGATTAACTTTTTCTTAAGATCTTTGCAAAAAATGTATTTCTATTGGGACTAACTGATTTGAATTTATAGATTTAGAAAATCATTTCAAAGTATGGTTCATCAATACCAATTAAAAAGTGCCAATATAATTTTAAGACCTTCATATGATTACAATTATGTGAAGTGATAGCAATGACATGCAATATTATGGTTGGCACAGGAACTAGAGATGGGTGTGGGATGATATGCATTCTAACTTTTAAAATGCAATCTAATTCAATAAAATTTTATGCACAGAAAATTGTATTAGGCACTAGGAGAGGTTACAAAGATCAATAAATGAAAAATAGAAAAACCCAGTGCAATCTTTGGCTACATTAGGAGGGTTATAATGCCCTCAGAATAAAAACAGAGGAGGAGAGTGTGTGTCTACATATTTGGGGGGGGAAGGAAAAATAAGGAACAAAGAGAAGGAGGAAGGGAGAGAGGAAAGAGAGAGAGAGAGAGAGAGAGAGAGAATAATGCATTTGTACTTTGTATGTGATGTATGTCAGTGTGTATAATCACACCACCTCTAAATTACTAAATGCTATGTTTTAGGAAAGATGTTTCTGAGTCAGAATATACTTATATGGGACTGCTTAGGTACTGAGAGTTCTCAAGACAATATTATAGAAGGATTGATTGAAGGCACTGAAAATATTTATCTTGAAAAAGAGAGTATAAAAGGAGAACATAATCCCTGTATCCAAGTGTTAGAAAGATCCTTTATTTGAAAGAAGCAATACACCTATTTTGTTTGGTCTCATCTGACAGAGTTAAGAGCAGTGGGTGGAAGATGCAGAGAGGCAGATTACAGCTACTATAGAAAGGAAATTTATCTTAAACCTTACAGATGTCTCAAAATGGAAAAGAATGCATGGGGGTAAAAAATTCTTCATCACTGAGGGATTTCAAGCAAAAAGTAGATGACTGCTAATCATATTATATAAGTGGAATTCCACTAAGGTATAGATTAGACTAGATAATCAAAATTTCTTTCCAACTGAGGTTTTATGAATTATTTGGGCACAGTCTAGTTGGAAAGGGAATTCCACCATTTAAATCAATGGAATACAAAGCACAATAGGGTAAGAAAATGTGTAAAGTATAAACAAGTTGTTGTGTGAATTGAAAGGAAGATTATCTAAATAACCATGTCCTGTCATGAAAAAAAAAAAAAAGAAAAGAAAGAAAAAGAAAGTTACTTATTCCTGGCCAATATGCATTCATTCTACTTTTTTTCCCCCTGAGGCAATTGGAGTTAAGTGACTTGTCCAGGATCACACAGCTAGGAAGTGTTAAGTGTCTGAGACCCTCCTGACTTCAGGGCTAATGCTCTATCCACAAAGCCATCTAGCTTCCCCCACTCATTCTACTTCTTAAAGTAATCTTGGTTCATTTTATTAAACATAGAAATCATGAGAAAGGTATTACATACATAATATAGCATGGTATTTATATTTAAAAAAAAACACCCTTCAATTAGTCACTGATTTTCTTTACACTTAAAGGGCAGAATAATGAATAGTCCATGAACATATGCAATGCAAAGAATTTCAATACTTTTTGAAAAAACATTCAGATAATTTTCTGTTTTGAAAGAGTATATCCCTTTTAAAAGAATGGACACTTTGTGCATTAAAAACTGTGAAAAGAAACATGATTCTGAATGACCATGTAAAATGTTGTAATTGAAAATAATATATGTATATATGCTAAACTCAAGATTTCACTTTTCATGACAGCAATTCTTTCTCTGACTGCAGTTTATTAACAGTGGTGTTTCAAGAAAGAACAAAAGTAGAGATAGTTTGAATTTGTTTTTTTTCTCGATTCTGTAATTTCGGGGAAAAATTTTTATACCGCTGTTATGAAAAAACTTCTTTGCAATTTATTGTATAAAAGAAGGAAAGACTTGACTAGAGTCACATGGCCAATTTATGTGACCATATGTCCACATGTCCAAAGTCACATGGACAGAGATGAACTTGAATCCTCCTGGTATGAGATCAACATTCAATCTAAAAAAGCAAGGGTGCTGGTTGATCTGCATTTTAATCCTTAAATAAATAAGTAAAATAGTGATGATTTTCAAAATCTGATTAGCAATGGCATGATTACTTGAGGTGAAAGAATAACATTCAAAAGGCAGGACTGAATTATGCATCAGCACTTTACAGAGCAGACCACAAACCAGAGTCTCACAATGTATAAAAGCATTTTAAGGACTCTAGACAGTGAGCTTAATTCTTTTGTCTATAGACAGGAAACTCTTTGTGAGTTTACCCAAGGATAGAACACCTACTTCTTTCCATGCAGGAGACAAATACCATTGTGTGCTCTGCTTTGCACTATCATGTGTCCTGGGCTAGAGAGTTAACACTGCATGTATCCCTGCATGTAGTGATGACCTCTGTTTCTTTCTTCTGACATTTCTCTCTGCTACTCACACAGAAAGTTATAATAAGATATAGTTTGTTTTAGGGATTTTTTTGTTGTCTTTCAGGCCCCAAAGCGAAGTAAATGATAGAAAAATGTTGTATGATGTTTTAACAGAATTGCAAAAATAAGAAATGAAAAATCTCTCATTGTTCCTCTTGTTTCCACTGAATACCTCTTCATCAGACTCCTATCTAGTTGAGTGCATTTCATAATATAGGACTTTTATCATTGTCCTTGGAGTTTCTCACACTAAAAAAAAATCCCTAGATTTTACCCCAATATTATTTCAACATCATTACCTTACACAAAAACTAAATTCTTTTTTTAAATTTTATTTTATTTGCAAAACATATGTATGGGTAATTCTTCAACATTAACCCTTACATAGCTTTCTGTTACAAATTTTCCCCCCAACTCCCCACACCTCCCCTAGATGGCAGGATATCCACTACATGTTAATTATGTTAAAATATTGGCAAATCAAATATATGTATACATATTTCCAAACTTATCATTGTTGTGCAAGAAAAATCTTATCTACACAAAAGATATATCAGATAAAGGAAACACAATGTATGCAAACATCAATCAACGAGTATGAGCATGTTATGTTGTGGTCCACATTTCACATACCTCTCTCTGGGTGAATATGGCCTTCTTCAATGAACAATTGGAAATGGTTTGAAACATTTCTTTGTTGCAGAGAGCCATGTCCATCAGAATTGATCGTCATATAGTATTGTTGTTGCCGTGTATAATGATCTCCTGGTTCTGTTCATTTCACTCAGCATCAGTTCATGCAAGTCTCTCCAGGCCTCTCTGAAATCGTCCTGCTGGTCATTTCTTACAGAACAATAATATTCCATAACATTCATATACCATAATTTGTTCACCCATTCTCCAATTGAAGGGCATCTATTCAGTTTCCAGTTTCTAGCCACTACAAAAAGGGCTGCCACAAACATTCTTGCACATGTGGGGCCCTTTCCTTCTCTTACGATTTCTTTTGGATATAAGCCCAATAGAAACACTGCTGGGTCAAAGGGTATGCATAGTTTGATAACTTTTTGAGCATAGCTCCAAATTGCTCTCCAGAATGGCTGTATCCGTTTACAGCTCCACCAACAATGCATCAGTGTCCCAGCCCTCCCACATCCCCTCCAACATTCATCATTATCTTTTCCTGTCATTTTAGGCAATCTGACAGTTGTGTAGTGGTACCTCAGGGTTATCTTGATTTGCTTTCTCTGATCAATAGTGATTTGGAGCACCTTTTCATATGGCTACAAATAGTTTTAATTTCATCCTCTGAAAATTGTCTGTTCATATCCTTTGACCATTTATCGATTGGAGAATGGCTTGAATTTTTATAAATATGAGACAATTCTCTATATATTTTAGAGATGAGACCTTTATCAGAACCCTTAAATGTAAAGATGATTTCCCAATTTTTTGCTTTCCTCCTAATCTTGAAAAAACTAAATTCTTTCTCTTGCAATATTCATATTCTTCCCTTTTCTAAATAAGCATCTCACTAATATCTATGGCTATTATGTGCATGCATACACACACATACACACACACACACACACAGAAATGTCTGTTCTTTATAAAAAATACTTCATCTCTCATCTTTATGGCATGGTATTGGTCTTTTTGTTGTTCTTATGCACAATTTGGTATGTCATTCCTCATTTCTGCAATGTACTCTCTTCTTATCTCAGCCTAATAATATTTTCCTCCTAGCCATTATTTATACAGAATCTCCACACAGTCTTTCCTGATCCCTCAAAATGACAGTGCCCTTACCTCCCTAACTACGTTCAATTTTACTTCTTTGCACTAACCTGTATTTATTCTTTATATTTATTAATTTTGTATTCATATTTCACAAGCTTATAAATGTGTCTTTATCCTCCCCATTAAAATATAAGTTCTTTGAAAACAGGGATTATTTTATTGTATGTGTGTGTGTGTGGGGGGGCATATTACCTAAATGTAGTAGGAATTTAATACTTGTTGATTCATTGCACAGTTCCAGACATGGGGCACATCCAATGTAAAACCACAGAGTTGGGAGATAAGAGTCCCATATACGAGGAATAGCAAAACAGTCAACTTAACTAGAAGACAATAATATAAAATAAATTTAGAAAGCTAGGTTGACACATACCAAGATAAGATCTAAATGGGTTCATGATCTGGAAATAAAAAGTGATACTATAAGTAAATTAGAGGAACATAATATAGTTTACCTCTCAGACCTATGGAGATAGAATAAATTTATGTCCAAAGAAGAACTGGAACTCTTAATTGAAAATCAGATAGATAACTTTGACTACATTAAGTTAAAAAGTTTTTGTACAAACAAAACCAATGCAGTCAAGATTAGGAGGGAAGCAATAAATTGGAAAATCATCTTTACATTTAAGGGTTCTGATAAAGGTCTCATCTCTAAAATATATAGAGAATTGTCTCATATTTATAAGAATTCAAGCCATTCTCCAATCGATAAATGGTCAAAGGATATGAACAGACAATCTTCATTGATGCAATTAAAACTATTTATAGTCATATGAAAAAGTGTCCAGATCACTATTGATCAGAGAAATGCAAATCAAGACAACCCTGAGGTACCACTACACACCTGTCAGATTGGCTAAAATGACAGGAAAAGTTAATGATGAATGTTGGAGGGGATGTGGGAAAACTGGACACTGATACATTGTTGATAGAACTGTGAATGGATCCAACCATTCTGGAGAGCAATTTGGAGCTATGCTCAAAAAGTTATCAAACTGTGCATACCCTTTGACCCAGCAGCATTTCTATTGGGCCTATATCCCAAAGAAATTGTAAAGGAAGGAAAGGGCCCCACATGTGCAAGAATGTTTGTGGCAGCCCTTTTTGTAGGGGCTAGAAATTGGAAAGTGAATGGATGCCCATCAATCGGAGAGTGGCTGAATAAATTATGGAATATGAATATTATGGAATATTATTGTCCTGTAAGAAACGATCAGCAGGACAATTTCAGAGAGGCCTGTAGAGACTTGCATGAACTGATGCTGAGTGAAATGAGCAGAACCAGGAGATCATTATTCACGGCAACAACAATACTATATGATGATCAATTTTGATGGACATGGCTCTCTTCAACAATTAAATATTTCAAACCACTTCCAATTGTTCACTGAAGAAAGCCATATACACCCAGAGAGAGGGATGTGAAATGTGGACCACAACATGACATTCTCATACTCTCGATTGATGTTTACTTGCATTGGGTTTCCTTTATCTGATATGTCTTTTTTGTAGATAAGATTTTTCTTGCACAACAATGATAAGTTTAGAAATACGTATACATATATTCGATTTGCCAAGTATTTTAACATAATTAACATGTAGTGGATATCCTGCCATCTAGGGGAGGGGTGGGAAGTTGGGGGGGAAAATTTGTAACAGAAAACTATGTAAGGTTTATTTTTAAAAAATTACCCACACATATGTTTTGTAAATAAAAAAAAATTTTAAAAAAAAAAAAAAAAAAAAAAGAAAGCTAGGTTGAAGCCAACTTTTTGAAATGCCAAAACAGAAGAGTTTACATTTGAGGGAATTACTGTAGTTTATTGAGTAGGGGGTGATATGTTCAGATTGGAATTTTATGAAAATAAACTTGATGATTTTATGAATGATTGATTAGAAAGGTAAAAGAACTGAGGCAAGGGGACTAGTTAGGGGGCTCGGAGTTAGTTTCATCAAAGATATAGTGATGGGAGATGGAATAATGTGTGAGAAATGATAAGATAAGCTTGATCAATGAGTGTATAAAGGGAGAGATAAACATTTTTAATACTTACTATGCACCAAGTACTGTAATAACTGTTTCCTTTTTTGTTTGTTTGTTTGTTTTGTTTTGTTTTTGGGTTTTTTTTAGCTGAGGCAATTGGGGTTAAGTGACTTGCCCAGGGTCACATAGCTAGGAAGCATTAAGTGTCTGAGACCAGATTTGAACCCATGTCCTCCTGACTTTAGGGCTGGTGCTCTATCCAACACACCACCTAGCTGCCCTTATAATAACTGTTTTACAAATATTGTGTTATTTAATCCTCACTACAACTTGGGAGGTAGTTTCTATTATCAACCCCATTTTATAGGTGAGGAAATTGAGGCAGAGTTTAAATGATTTGTTCAAAGTCCCACATTTAGAAAGCAAGTGTATACACACACACACGTGTGTGTGTGTATGTACATATGTATTATGATAATTTTCTATACTTTGTCAAGAATTCTTTACCAGATTCCTGAGCAAATTTTGCCCTTCCTAATTTCCTTTGTTAGGAAAAAGCCCCTTTTCAAGAAACAAGATTTGCAACTGAGTGCACTGTTAATAATTCTGCCCTGTAATACTATAAGCAAATTAGGAAAAGAAGGGATAATCTACCTCTCAGATTTGTGGAGAAGAAAGGAATTTATGGCCAAAGAACAATTGGAGAGTGTTATGAAATGCAAAGTGGATAATTTTGATTATATTAAATTGAGAGGTTTTTGTAAAGGTGGTCAATGCAATCAATATTAGGAGTGAAACAGAAAACTGGGAAGGGTCTCTTTGGATCCTATTTCAATCAATCAAATGTGATAGCTATGCCTCTTTATTTTGAGTCGTCTACAATTTTGTTTATGACATCTATGACTTCATCAAAGCCATAGATCAAAAAACAAACAAACAAACAAACAAAACCAAACTGAATTAGATTGAGAATGCATCCATAGGATACTCCAATAGCAACCTTTTCTCTTGTAGAGATAAATTCATTTGTCCTTAGTCTTTGCATACATTAATTCAGCCAGTTCTGAAATCATTAAAATGAACTATCAAAAACATCTCTCTATTTTTTCCAAAAGGCAACTGAAAGTTTGTCAAATTTCTTGCAGAAATATAATTATCTTGTTTCAAAAGAATTACTTTGTAACACTAGACAAAAAAGGAAATTATTTTGGTTTAATGTGTCCCATAATGGCTCTGAATTATCACTATTTCTCCTTTTAATTATTCATTAACTGTATTTTTTGGTGATATACTGTGGATTTTTGCCAGAAAATGCAATTAAATCCATCAGTCCAAAAATGAGCTGATTTTAGAAAATATAGATATTTTTCATTGTCTAGGTCATTTTCTCCCAATGACAAGAAGTTTCTAAATATCATTAACGATGATTTAAGAATCACATATGCCAGTTTTTTATATAACCTAGGATGTAGTTCAATTGGAACCAGTTTTACAACTTAATAACTATATTACTTTTGGGCAACTCAAAATGCCTTTCAGTAAAAGATAATAACAAACTTCTTCATATTAAAATATTCCATTTACTTTAAAAATTAAAAATGTAGCACAAGGTATTTCAGGGGTGAATGTTGAGGATTATCTTTGCATGTATTTTGAAAAATAAAAAGCTATTATTATTTTTTAAGTACAATGAAAATTTAAAAATAAACTAATTCTGCCCTGCAGGAACAATTAAACATATTTTTTGCCTTTTGAAAGAGATGGAAAATACAAATAGTTCCTGAAATAAAGGCAGTTATCCATATTTCTTCAAATATTTGTTTATATGTGCATTTTATTCAAGAAATGTGCCTGAGCATTTGTGCATAGATATCTGAGACTTGAATCCTCTACAGCAGACCCTCTTCTTTGAAATTAATTCCTTTGTTATGTGTTCTCTCAACAGATTTTTTTTATGTCATATCTGATAATCTGTTATATCTTCCTTGGAAAATTAAATGTGGGCAGTTCTCTCTCTCTTCTGATTTAAACTCAGTTGCATCTGACCCTTGAATTTCTAGGCAAATACATTTTGCTAGCCTTTGTTAGATATGCTTCATTACAGCTTAAAGCCATAAATCCTATAACTTAACTCTCAATTTAGAAATACTAAGCTCATTTTTAATTTTTCAATCTATTGTTCACTTCTAAAATCAATGTTCCCCCCCAAATTCCCTACCATCAAATGATAGCACAGAGTTCAATACTTGTGCTCATGTCTTCAATTTACTGTCCAGAATTTTAGAATCCCTCAGAAAATATTTATGTTCCTCCAATTTGTCCCCTCATGAGTTATCAAGAACAGTCAATGATCATAAGATTGAAAAAAGCTTGGAGAGACTTACCCCTCACCCCCCCCACACACACTGTGTGTATGTGTGTATATGTGTGTATGTGTGTGTCTATCAAATCTATATAGGGAAAAGTCTTTCATTTATTCACATTACAACTTTGGTTTCCTTGATATTTCTCAACAAGGAACTTCTGGTCTTCATAATTTACCTCTTTTTTTCCTTCCTATTATTATTTGTGGAACTTGACTTCTGATTTCAGACCTAGATATTTGTTCACTATCCCCTGTAGCTGCCATCTTCTAATCTTCTGATATAGAATATTTCATTCAATTCTTATGACTTTTTTCCTTTTGTTCTTCAATGGACATTTTATATTCTTTCAAGGTTCACTTTCTTTTCCCTCCATCACTCTTAAGAAATTAAGAAATCTTTACTTCAGACTTTTTCCTTTGTCTCTACTAGAAAGACTGACCTGTCACACAAAACTTATATAACACCAGCAACGATATAAAGACAGTACATACTTATAAGGCTACTTTTATATTTCCCTTGCTCAAACAGAGGCACTAGGTTCTTTGTATCTCCTGTCATCAGCTCCTAACAAAATGCTGTGGTCATGACTTACTTCTGTTGCTATGGACTATGGAGGAAAAAAAAATGGGCTTTATTAATAGCAAACTTTCCAGCTAACTTATGGTGCTTCCTGCCTTATATGCTATAAGCAGATCCCTGCCAAAATGAAAATGCAAACAGTAGCTTCCCCCAGTTGTTCTTTACAAGGACGTGTGAAAAAATTACATTTTCAGATAATTTTTTTAACTCACACATTTTCCTTTCTCCTCACTTCCAATTAGACTGTAGATACTGATATCCATTATCTTTTGAGTATTACATCAGTTTCTCCCCATGAATGAAAACTCATTTGCCTCATCTCTTACCTTACCTTAATTCTTCAATCCCTTGAATTATAATTGCATTCACAATCTTACAAAACCCATGGTGAAAAGGATAAACTCATTTTTTAAAGTGTACTCCTCTCTTAGATATAGGCTTACCCTATTCATTATAAAAAGGGTCATTACCTCTCCAACAGTCATTTTTTTCCTGTTCAGTCTAAGGATCATTCAACACAACCAATTTGAATATATACATATGTGTATGTTATTTTTCTTTTCCATTATTATCATCCCTTCCACTCTAAAACTATAATCATATTTTTTTATGTTGTTTTTCTTTGAAGTGGTTAAAATAATATTTGCTTAAGAATGTAAATAGGCCTAATGATACAACTCAGCAAATAGATTTCCCAAAATTGAGTCATTTGTTCTTTTTTTAGATGTGATTATGAATTAATTTCCTCTCAAATTTATCTACATGCTTTCAGTGAAATAATTTTTATTCAGTATACAAGTTGATAGAGGAGTGACAGAAAACATAGCACTTTTGATCGAGGCTGTTGATGATGGCCTAATATGGATGCGGTTATAACAAATGAAAGGGGAATGATGAATCCATATGAAGAAGACCAAAGCCATTCTCTTTCAGGGAACGTGTGTGTGTGTGTGTGTGTGTGTGTGTGTGTGTGTGTGTGTGTGTG
>JAJPUD010001289.1:89231-179645 GCA_023553655.1 Myrmecobius fasciatus
TTTTTCTCTGTAAAAGCTTTCTATGGTGAGAGCTCTCTTCTGCTTCTTGCTCATGATTTAAAGTTGGGATATTGGTCAAAAGGAGAGAAAACTGCAACAATTTGTATTTGCCCTGGGGCAGTTTGCCAAGTTGACTTCTGGTCTGAGGCTGGTCGGGCTAGATTCGCACTAGGACCACATTTTCAGCTGCTCTCGATCCACCCTTTTCCAAAGGCAGATCTGCCAAAGCACCTGCCAGCAAGCAGAGCAAAGTGGCCCAGGCATCTCCCAGGGGCTTCCTGGTGCCCAAAATCCGCCCCTCTATCGCAGCCCTGACTTCCGCCCCAGCTGGAGTCTGATCGACCAGCGGCCGATTTCCCCTGAGGCTAACCTTCTCTGGAGTTCTTTCAAGGTAGATCTTTGATAGAAGTGCGTTGTAGTCCAAATGCTTGGCAGTGCCCTCACTTAGAAACCAGTTGGAAGGCTTACTTTGTCTGGGTTTGAGGGAATATCCCAGGAGTTCACAGAGAAAGCTGTTTGCTGTTCGCCATCTTGGCTCCGCCCCCCTAGTTTCCTAATGTGTAAAAGAGGTATAATAATAACTGGTGTTATTTGAGGTTCTTATGAGGAGTGAAAAAAATCATATATACAAGGTGCTCCACAAAATGGAGCTTTAAAGTACTATGTAAATAATAACTAGCATTCTTACTATACTTAACATTTTAGATCATTCCAAAGCAAGCAGGTTTGGGTGCCACAAAATGGCCAGGTAACCTTGACCATCAGGACATACTATTTTAATTAGATTGTTTTTTGTTTATTTGTTTGTTTATCAGATCTGAGATTTTATTGATATAGGAAATTTCCTCTACCAAAGCAAATTTAGAAAGATCACTGAATTTACATTCTTAAGAATTGACTGGCATATGAAAAGGTGTCCAAATCACTATTCATCAGAGAAATGCAAATTAAGGCAACTCTGAGGTACCACTACACACCTGTCAGATTGGCTAAAATGACAGGAAATGATAATGATGAATGTTGGTGGGGATGTGGGAAAACTGGGACACTGATACATTGTTGGTGGAAATGTGAGCGGATCCAGCCATTCTGGAAAGCAATTTGGAACTATGCTCAAGAGGTGATCAAACTGTGCATATTCTTTGACCCAGCAGTACTTCTATTGGGCTTATATCACAAAGAGATCTTAAAGGAAGAAAAGGGTCCCACATGTGCAAGAATGTTTGTGGCAGCCCTTTTTGTAGTGGCTAGAAACTGGAAACTGAATGGATGCCCATCAATTGGAGAATGGCTGAACAAATTATGGCATATGAATGTTATGGAATATTATTGTTCTATAAGAAACGACCAGCAGGATGATTTCAGAAAAACCTGGAGAGACTTGCATGAACTGATGCTGAGTGAAGTGAGCAGAACCTGGAGATCATCATACATGGCAACAACAATACTATATGACGATCAATTCTGATGGACATGGCTCTCTTCAACAATGAAATGTTTCAAAGCAGTTCTAATTGTTCAGTGAAGCAAGCCATATACACCCAGAGAGAGGGATGTGAAATGTGGACCACAACATAACATTTTTATACTCCCTATTGATGTTTACTTGCATTGTGTTTCCTTTCTCTGATTTTTTTTCTTGAAGATAAGATTTTTCTTGCACAACAATGATAAGGGTGGAAATATGTATACATATATTCGATTTGTCAAGTATTTTAACATAATTAACATGTAGTGGATTTCCTGCCTCTAGGGGAGGGGTGGGGACTAGGGGGGTAAATTTGTAAATTTCTTTTTTTGTGTCTAAGGATATATCCAAAATTCTTCTAAGCTTTGCAAATGCAGTTGTATAACCATAAATGATCATACATTCTCACTTCAATCAATATAACGCCCAATTTTCTGCAGAGCTCAGCTGAGTGTAACTCAGATTTATAAAGATTACAAAAAGTGGGATCTCTACATATAGACATATATTTAGAGCATTGTATCAATTCCAAGAAAATAAAGCTATTAAAACTTGGCAATTGCCCTATAGCATTTCTTGAAATGAGTTTATGGATATGACAGGATATGAAGAGGACTACCGGTATTCTTCACCTACACCAACTTTCAAAGAAGCATTTGTCATTTTAGCAAAAGAGACTATTGTTGACCTAATATGAAATTGAGAGTTTTCACTTTTGTCAAATTACAGACCAAATCTAAAGAACAATAATTCTCACTTACAACTTATGTGTCCTTGGGCAAGTTAGTTCACTTCCAGTAACCTTAATTTGTGGTGTAGGAAAATCTCAGTGAGGAAATGTTTTCTACCAATTCATATCAGCATCTTTACCTTATATTCTAGGGTAGTTACTTACTGGCAAATGAGATGTTAAATCCCTTTATAGTAAGACTTAAACTAAGTTTTAAAACTTAAATTTTTTCATCCTAAAACCTACTCAGTCTTTGCTATTATTCATAACATTTTTTTTAGCCAATGGTGAAAAATAAGTGCCAGAAAAAAATCCAAGCTTATAATTTCTGTAATTTATGGTTTTGAATTCATGGCTTGAATTTATTCTGGCCCCTGACAATTTATAGAACTAGTGGAGCAAGTAGCCAACTTGTGCCCTAGCACATTAACCCTTTCCTGTCTAATTTTTCAATTTATGTAAATATTAAGGGCTGATGTTTCAGCAGGACTTTAGAGACTACACATAGTAAGAATTCAAAAATCCTTACACTATCATTCCTTTTTGTTTCTTTCCCTCCTAGGTACAGTATATAAAGGATGCACTAATTTTTGCTGAACTTTGTTTTCTAATTGAATGAGGATGGCATCCCACAATTAATTTCTCTATTAATTTTCTGGATTATCTAGTAGAAGGAAATTATAGTTTCAAAAATTTTCATTGTTCTCCTTCCAATACTCTTTTACTACACACGTTGGGAATTATATTAAAGGACAACTGCTTACATAAGATTAAATTTAGCTTTACAGGGCAGGTCATTCTTCATTTTGCCTTTTGCAGTTTCGTATTGCAAAATGTCTCTTTTTTAAAACTAGTTTCTGGATCTCTTGTGATTCTGATTATGGCACCTTGGTATTTACATTGTGTATTTTTTGGATGCTTACAGTATTTTTTTATTTGATATGGGAGCAATAGATTTTGGTTATGATGCTCCAGGCTTCAGTGTAGAGTTTGTTTTATGTGAGGAACTAATGAGATTTCCTGTTTTCCTCATTTCTTTTTTTTTTTTTTACAGGATTTCTGTACTTGTAAATGAAGAAAAAAAACTGTATAATATTTTAACTAGATTTTAGCAAAATTCTTGGTAAATATCATATTTCAAAATATTCCTGTGGAGATATTGAAGAGATGAGGAGCAAATGATAATATAGTTTGAGGAGTAAATGAAGAAGTATTTAGTAAGTTACTATGTGCTAAGCACTCTCCTAAAAGATGAAGAATTAAACACATAAGTGAGTAACCTTTGGGAGATTACATGGTAAAAGGGGAAACATCACAAAGGAGAAATAGTGGCCAGGAAAGAGTGTTTTGATGGATAATTGGGACAATAAGATAGTCAATTGACAATTTCTTTTCAGAGTCAGTGAAAGTGTTGATTTACTTATAATTTTGCTATCATGAAGAATGATAGATTATTGGTGTTGAAACAATTATCAACTTCAGAACAGTTGCAGAATATAAAATAAATCCCCATAAATCACCAGCATTTCTACATGCTTATCTTGTAACAAGAACAAAACAAGAAAGAAGAGCTAGAAATAGAAATTCTATATAAATTCCAAATGATTTGCAGATATTATAAAATACTTGGGAGCATAGTTGCAAAGCCAAACACAGGGATTATATGACTACAGTTACAAAGCAGTTTTCACACAAATAAAGACAAGTTTAAATGATGAGAAAACTATTAATTACTTATGCATAAGTTAATCCAATATAATAAAATGACAATTCTACTTCAGTTAATTTAATTATTTGGTACCATCTCAATCATATGAGCAAGGAATTATTTTGTAGAGCTAGGAAAAAATAATAGCAAAATTCATTTGAAAGAACAAAAGGCCAAGAATATCAAAGGAACCAATGTAAAAAAACAGTGAAGAAAGTCAGCCTAGTAGTTCAAGAATTCAACTAGGTTTTTTAGGTCATTTTCTAGGATTTTTTGAGTATAACAGCACATTGACTGCAAAGAGTAGTAGCTTTGTTTCTTTGTGGTCTGCTTTTTATTCTTTTAATTCCTTTTTCTTGTTTTATTGAATAGCTAGCATTTCTAGTGAAATATTGAATAATAGTAGTGATAATTGACATCCTTGCCTCATCCCTAATACTGGGAAAGCTTCAAGTTTAATCTGATTGCATGTAATGCTTACTCTTGGTATTAAATAGATACTAGTTATCATTTTAAGAAAACTTCCATTTGTTTACTTGCTTTCTAGGTTTTGCTTTTTTTAAATAGGAACTAGGATTACATTTTATCTTTTCTGTATCTATTGATATAATAATATAATTTTGGTAATTTTTGCTATTGATATGATCAATATGTTGTTATGAACTTTAAGCAGCAAGAAAAAAAAACATTCAAATACTTTGAAGCCACAATTAAAATCATGTAAGATTTGGCAATTACTACATTAAAAGAGCAGAGGTTTTAGAATATGATATTCTGGAAGGCAGAAGACCTAAGATTATATCCAAAAATGGCCTACCCAGAAAAATTAAATATGATCATTTAATGGTCTCTGCTACCTTAGGACCAGAAGTGATATTATTTCTTAGCCTTCTTGATCCTTTGGGATCTGAAGCAATACTACCCCTTGGGGTTCCTGGTTCCTACTGAATGAAAGTGTCTCTCTCTGCCCATGAAAGGACAGATGGGCATAATCAATGAAGCTACCAAACAGATGCCCTTCATGGTTCCCACTTTCTTTTCACCAAAAGTGCTCCCTTCCACACTTGAACTATGACTCAGAAGTAAGTATTGGCAATGGAATTGCCAAACAGTATCTAGCTCTATGTCTAGTTTTAGCACAGGAGTATTCTATAATCTCTTTCTGATTAATTGTTAGATACACTACTGTCTCTGACTTGAAAATTCTGAAACTATTGCTGTTTCTTTCACCACTTGGTCCCACCACCAGTATTTTATCCATATGGATTTCAAGTCATCCTCCACCTCCCTGTTACAGATCTCTTTGACTTTCTCAGTTTTCTTGGGCTAGTAGAATATCTCACTCTGACTTTTTCTTGTCTCCATCACTCCAGAATTCAACTTGAAGGTTTATTTTAAAGTAGTCTTGAGGGAAACATTGGAAGAAGTTACCTAAGAGCTTTTTATACTGCTCCATCATGGCTCCATGCTACTACCACCTCAGCACACACACACACACACACACACACACACACACACACCCCTTTTATAGCCAAGGATGCTCATTTACTATGACTATCTATAAGTCCCCCAACTTAGCTGTACAACTGCTATATCACAGGAAATACAAAAGGTTTTGGACAATAATGAATTTTATGTCCCAAGATCACTGACAGGCACAGCCTTGATTACATATTCTAAATCTTTTGCTTTCAGTGGGACTAGTCCATTGTTGGGGGTCATGTGTTCCTGAGATTAGTATTTTGAATAAGCTTCCATTGTTAATTATCATGTTGGATTAATGCAGGGAAAGGGCTACAAATTCTACTCATATTACTATCTGAAAGACCTGGCACAGACCATTTAACTTTTCAAGGTCTGTTTCCTCATCTTGATTTCTTCCGAAGTTCAGTCTATTTCTTATGATGCTTAACTACACTGTGAGAAAGAGGACACAAAATCTATTGTTTATTAAGTCAGATTTCAAGTGTCAGAAAAAAATATAAAATATTTTGAAAAATTGCATTCTAGTTTTACATATATATGTGTGTGTGTGTGTGTGTGTGTGTGTGTGTATGTGTGTGTGTGTGTGTGTGTGTGTGTGTATGAGAGAAAATCTCCCTCTCTATTTCAAAAGAGAATGCTAAGCTTTGTAACTCTGTGAGTAACTCAAGGGAGGCAGAACTTTGTACCAACACTGGAAAAAAAAAAAGCCCGGATGAGTTTGAAAGCACTTTTGTTGTAACCAAGTTGTCACAGATTATACCTTTCATCTATGGATCATAAAACACTATATCTGAATATTTTCCCCTGTCCCTATGAAATGGGAATATATTACCTGTATTTTACAGTTGGATAAGCTGAAACTCAATCATGGTTAAAATCACATGGTAGGAGAGTTAGAAATAGAGCTCATAAGATATGATTCTCAGTTCGGGGACAAGATCATTAGTATTGTTCTAAATAAATTACTTTCCTAGGTTTCTCAATGGTCTATTGCCTTGCTAAATGAAAGAAAGATCATGAATTCACTAAAAAGCTTTTTATATCTATTCAGAAAAGAAAATATAGGCATCAATCTTTGGCCCTTCCTACAAATAGCAATTGCTTTCATTCATTCATACACACAATTTCTAATAAAAGATTTTGCTTACAATGGTCATACAATTCAATGATTTCAACTCAACAAATATGCATTCAGCATGTACAATGAGACCTCATCATCTTTTGCACTAACTATAAGAACTAGGAGAATTTTCAGATGGCTCAATTTCATGTGCCCTGGGGCATTATTTTTATCCACTTTAATATTTTGTGTATATGATTCTTCATTCTGGAACACTGAAAGATATTGGCAAGGTATTATTGCATGAATTATGGTTGTGAACACTCAGTAGATCCAGTCAGCTCTAAAAGTCTATTTAGAGACCATGAATTTCACTATTTAACCTTAGTTAGATATTTTAGTTCTACTTTGCCAGATTTAGTCATATTATGCTCCATGTAGACTCTAAACTAGCATGGCTATCTCCCCTGCAGGAATATCAGATTTCTAATCCATTCTCTTATGACAAAGAAGTACAGTTAAACAAAGCAGATACATAGTCCATGTTCAACAACAAATGCTTTATTCCCAAATTATACCCATCCCTTAAATATGACCTTGAAAGTAAGAAAAATGGGTAAGTAAAATCAATCTACAATGCAAATATATATGTCCTTATCTTTCCATATTGTCTCTTTATCACCTTGTCCCCAATCAAGAGGAAAAAGTATCATGTCAACAACTGTCTTTTGCATCAATATTAACATTGCATTTTATCTGACTTGTTACCTTTCATATGAGTTCTATTATTTATGTTTTATTGTTATCATTATATGTATATATATATATTTTCTTGATTCAACTTTCTTTTCACTGTATCAGTTCATATGAGTCTTCTTAAGTTTCTTTGAATTCTTTATGTTCATAATTTGTAACAACATTCTTCCAGTTGATTGTCTTTCAATTTATTTTAATTCTTGATAACACAAAAATGTTATAAATATTTTTCTATATTTAGGATTTCTCCCTTCTTCCTTCCCTGTCTCCCTCTTTTTCTTTCTTCCTCCCTCCCTTTCTTTGTCTCTGTCTGTTTTTCTCTCTCTGTCTCTGTCTCTCTGTTTCTCTGACTCTTTCTCTCTCTCTCTCTGTCTCTGTCTCTGTCTTTGTCTCTATCTCTGTCTCTGTCTCTGTCTCTCTCTCTCTGTCTCTCTCTCTCTCTCTCTCAGTCTGTCTTTGTCTGTCTTTCTGTCTCTCTTCACTCTCCCCCCCTCTTGCTTTCTGTGTTGCATGTAATGGGATAGGCTGGACTAAGCTCCTCCCAATTCATGGGATTCTATTATTAAATTTTCAATGTAAGCTTCTACACACTGAATATTGAAAAAGCCACAATTATATTTTTGACTAGGTTGCGACTTCTTTAGGACAGAGACTATTTCACTCTTGTCTCTATCTCTAGTGTATATCAAATCAAATGACATATAGGCAATATTTACTAAATTTTTGTTGAAATTTAGTAATTGATTGTAATTGATTAGTAATAGATTGATTGAAAAACTGATTGGTTTATTGGAAACAATCCTGCATATTAGTTCATGTCAGTCAATAAGCATTTATTAAGCAAAGACTATGTGCCAGACACCGTGCTAAGAAAGTTTATTCAGAAAAAGTCTCTTAGATATAGAGATGGAAGAGACATCCTCTGAGAGTAGTTCTAAATAGCAAAGAACATGTGAAGATGAAATCTTCAAAGACTAAATCATGCCTTAAAGATTTTTTAGTACCTCTTGGATTAAATAATCCTGAGATCCCTTCCAACTCATCTTCTATACTTCTTTAACCAAAAATTAAGGAAAGAATATAGAGAACTACTAAAATCATAGAACCTACAAATGGGGGATGGATGGAAAAGGGGGACATCCTTTCACCTGACTGAAGCCCCATTAGAAGATGATTTTGTTATTTTCTTAGTCTTGCCTGACTCTTTCCGGCCTATGGATCATAGCATGGCAGACCCTTCTATCCTCCACAGTCTCTTGAAATATATCCAAAATCATGTTAATTGTATCTTTTGCAATCCCTTTTTTACCTTCAATCTTTCCCAACATCAGGATCTTTTTTTTTTCCCCAGTGAATTCTGTCTTTTCATTAGTGGGTCAAAATATTTAAGCTTTAGTTTAAGAATTTGACCTTCCATGAAATGTTTGACTTCATTTCTTTAAGCAATGATTGTTCTTATCTCTTTGCTGTCCTAGAAACTCTCAAAAGTCTTCTCAAGTACCACAATTTGAAAATGTAGATTCTATCATGCTCAGCTTTCCTTATAATCCATTTCTCAAGAAATCTACTAAAGGAAAAAATATAATCACTTATTAAAAATTTAATGAGTATTATTTTTGAAAAATCAGTAGCATTATGAGTAGAAATTGCCATATAAATTATAAAAAGATCATCATCCTGGCAGTATAGATGTTGAACAAGTCATTTCATTTCTAGAATAAATTTAATTTCTTCAAAAATAAAAAGAGGATAGAATATATTGATCCCCATGATCCTTCTAATGGCTCTAACCATTCTGTAATTGGCTTCAAGTATTTCATGAATAGAAATATTGGATCATAAGAATATAACAATAGTTTTCATCCTATCCCCCAAAAGAAAAAACATATCCTTATGACTTAGGGAAAAAAAACAGTTTATCCTTCTGAATTAGTAGGAAGTTTTGAATAGCATGTTAGGCACTCCATTTAAATTTCATCAGAGATAGCCCTTTTATATTTATTTACATATTTGCAAAGAAACTCTGTCTTGGTTGTTACCACAATACAAGTCAATGAACTCTTGTTCATCATGAGGTTGATTAAGTTGATTCTATTATGCATTGTGTTTTGAAAGCCTGTCCAAAAAAAAAAAACAGTATGCATAAAATGTTGAAAAGGAAAGGAGCCTACAAAGTGAAATAATGTATTTAAGGAGCTTTTTATATATTTAAAAACTTAAAGAAATGAGAATTATTGTTCTTGTTGGAACTTTTATTATTATTACAAAATATGGCTAATAAGAGGGTTATCAGGTGGTTATTTTATTAGTATCTACCCCTGGCTGATGTGGGCTACTATTTATGGTCTGTAAGTTTCTACCACAAAAATAACATTTTAAAATGAACATCAAAGAATTCTAATCATGTGCATGACTGTGCTAATTTTGAAAAAAAAAAACTGGCTTAGTTCCATTTAGTTAATCCATTTTCATACTCTACACATATTTCTTTTCTTCAGTTGGGTCTGAAAAACCCATCAAAGAAATACTTACTTGACACTTTCCTTTTCCTCTTTCCTCCTGGTTGCTTTTGGTTATATTTATATACAACTGTCCCCATCATTACAATTAATTTAAAAAATTAATTCAAAAGCCAGACTATCTATTTTGCCTGCCAAATCATTTTGTGACTGACTTGATTCTTTTAGAACTTGTATGAGCTGTACATTTTAGACATACACTGTCTTCTTTTTATTTAGATTTGTTCTTGTGTGTCAGTGGTCATGCTGGTCAAATAGAGGTCTCTTTTCCTTTTGCATTAGGAGATTATTACTTAAATAATTTAGTCCAGTATTTTGTGTAGAGATTTTTCCTTTCAAGTGACTGATAGATCTGAGTCAGACATTTGAAATTCTAATTCTTTTTTTTTTCCTGAATAAATTTGAGGATAGCTATTTAGCTACTATTTTTGTTGCTGTTTTATATTGCTCCTTCCTTTGGCTCCTCAAACTCTGGTTCTTTAAAAACTCTTAATATAGATAATGTGATGAAGTTGAAAGACCTCAAACCTAGAGTCCTGAACCCTGGTATTGCAGCTTATTGGCTATGCATTCTATGTGAAATCATTTAACTTTTCTGGGTCCCATTTTCCTCATATGTGAAATGAGGTGAATGGAATAGATGACCTCTGAAATTCCTTCTAACTCTAAATGGCACTTGGCACTGTGCCTGACACAATGAGGAACTTAATGTTGTTGTATTCTTGATTGATGGGTTGATTAAATATAAGTTCTAATGCACTTTACTCTCATGGCACTGTATTTCTATTAACTTACCACCACACATCCTCCCCCCCCACACACACACACACGTTCACTCCTTAGACCTTTATTCCACTATATCCCTGGTTATCCTTCCAAAACACTGTTACTCTGTGTGTGTGTGTGTGTGTGTCTTTCTCTGTGTCCCTCTCTCTATCTTTACCCCTCTGACTCTATCTCTCTGTCTCTCTATGTCTCTGTCTTTCTCTCCCTCTATTTCTCCTTCCCTTCTTTCTTCTCTCTTTTCTTCCCTCCCTCCCTTTGTCTCCCTCTCTCTCCCCCTTTTCCTTTCTCTCTCTGTCTCTCTGTCTCTCCCTCTGTCTCTGTCTACCTGTCTATCTCTGTCTGTCTCTATCTCTCTGTCTCTTTCTCTCTGTCTTTGTGTATGTGTGTGTCCTCTCTCTCTCTCTCTCTCTCTCTCTCTCTCTCTCTCTCTCTGTCTCTGTCTCTCTCTCTCCCCCTACTCTTTTGTATGTGCTAAAAGGGAGACAGTATAGGTGTATGTGTATCTGTCCCTCTCTTCCCATTTGACACACTGGTCCCAGAAAGGGAAAGTAAAAATGTTACTTACTACCTTTTAGGGACTTTCCCTTTATCACCCTCACCAAAAAACCTCTCCTCCTTGCTTTATTGAGAAAGTTGACAACATTTGACATGAGTTATCTCTTTGTTCCTTCTCTTCATTTCAGATACCCTTGGCATTATTCCGTTCAACTTTCCTTTAATAGTTATGTGACTTTTCTTCTTCCCAAGGACAACTTCTCCAAGGGTCTCTTTAATCCTATCTCCTCTAATAGGTTGTCATCTGAGCCATCCCCCTTCTCTCATAAATCTTCATTTTCCTCCATCTACATATTCTTTCCACGCTCTCTTCAAATATGCCCAAAGTTTCACTTTCTTAAAAGTTTTCTATTATCTGGCTATTCCTATTACTCTATATCTGTCTTTCCTTTTTTGGTTCAACCACTTCAAAAACTGTCTACATTTATTAACTTTGTTTCCTCTCACTCCAGTTGAAAGATAAAAATCTTTGATTTAGCTTTTAAAGTCCTTAATAATTGAACATTCCCTCTCTTTCTCACTCTCCCATTCAGCCAATCTGGACTTCTCTCTGTTCTCACATATGACTCTCCATTTCCCATTTCATGTTTTTGCACTGAGTTACGCCCATGCAAAGTATAAATTTCTCTTCTGCTTTGAACTTCCTCCTTAACATTGCATTTCAAGAATGACTTTTCTACAGAAAACCCTTTCTGATATTTCAACTGCTAGTATCTTCTCTCTTTGGCTATTTTATATTTTACTAGGTGGCATATATTTCTATTTATTCTTCCAATACACACATATACTAATATTATGAATATAAATGTATATACTTTCAAATATAACAAATATGTATATATACGTATATATATAATGCATATGTATATATACACACATATATGTAAACACACACATTTAAATTTTTCCAAAAAATGAAATTTCTTTGACTATCAGGATTCTTTAATTCTTTGTATTCCCAATATCCATCACCTCAGAATACAAGTCTTAATAAATTCCATCATGGCTACATGAAAAATGCTCAAAACAATAATTAGAGAAATATAATTCAAAAACCACTAAAGTTATTTTTCATCAGATTATCAAAATTAACAATCACCACAGCAACAACAAAAAAACTGTATTAAATATTTTGAGAGCCTGTATGAAAATAGGAATACTGTTGCACTGTTGGTGCAACTAAGGATTATACAATCATTTTGGAAAGAAATTTGGAATTAATTCCTCCAAAGTTACTAAATATAACTTATGATCCAGAAATATCACTATTAGGCCTTTATTCCAAAGAATTTTAAGAAAGAAAAAAAGGGCTAATATGTACAAAAATATTTATAGCATTTTTTTGTTTCATTTTGGCAAATGAAACCAAGGTAGTACTCATAAATTAGGACATGGTTGAGCAAATTATGGTATATGAATGTGAAGAAATACTATTGTATTGTAAGAAAGGATGAAATGAATAATTTCAGAGAAATTGGAGGATACTTCTCTGAACTGATAGAGTGAGTGAGCAGTACAGGATGAACAAGTTTACATGAAAAAACTACATTGTAAAAAAAAAATCAAAAGACTTAGGAATGCTGATTCATTGATCAATTCTGCTTGCAGAGGACCAAGACTACTCATTTCCTGGCAGAATAATGATTGATTCAAAGGGCTAGGGAAAAAAATAGACATCCCTCACATGCATGCATGGCACACGTATAGCACACATATGTATACATATGCACATATTTATTTACAGACATGTATACATAGCTATATGACACAGACAATATGGGAATTTGCTTTGATTGTGCTTATTTTTTGCAAAGTCTTTGTTCTTCTTAATTTTTCATCCAGTAATGGGGCAGAAGGGAAAAAGGAGAATAAGTAGATTTTTATTCATTGAAAAAATTAATTTGAAAATAAAATAGATGCCTATTGATTGATTATGGTCTGGCTTTTGACCCCACCTTTCCCTAAAATTTCATTCACTAATGTCCTCAATACCTACTGCTCAATCAACTGTCTCTTCTATACATTCATGGTCCTTTCCCTCCTTGTAACTTTGAATGCTATTGACCATCCCCTTCCATGTATTTTATATTTCTTTCATTTTGAATGTGGGGTCTACTGAATTTTATTTTTCTTGTCTGACTACTCCTTCCCAGTCCTCTTTGTTTAGGCCTCATCCATTCTTTGCCAGCTGAGGGTAATGTTCCTCTGGGTTCTATCATGCACTCTCTTCTTCTTTACTAGATACTTGATTTTAGAGATTTCATTAGTTCTCCATAGGTGATATATGGTACATGTATGCAAACTGCCCTCCACAAAACATACACACACACACACACACACACACACACACATACACACATACCCTTTGCTTCCTTGAACTCTTTATGACTCACACAACTCTTCAAGATGATAAGTTTTAGATGAGTTGAAATCACAGGTTCTTGACAGTTTTATTTTTTGATTATGCTTCATTCCCCCATCACAATGTAAGTTCTTGAGGACAGAGATTGTTGTATTTTGATCATGGGTAGCATGAGTGCCATATAAATAGTAAGCATGTAATAATGAATGCATATTGGAGTGAATTTTAGAGATATTCTTATAGAAATTGAGATTGAAAAGTTAGAATTACAACTCAGTAAGTTGTGGAGATATATTTCCATTTCTTCAAGCTTAAAAAGAAAATAATGTATCGACAACTCTAAACATCACATTAAAGTTGAGATAAATGATGAGGTACTTTATTTTAAGAGATTTCATAGTTTTTGAAATGGAGATAAAATATAGACTGAGTGCAATTTCATAGAAGATAGACCTTTGAAAAAGATTCCTTGGAGGGAGTGTATATATTCAAGCAAAGGTAGCCATGATCAATATTCTTTGAATTATAATAATGATTCTGCAAGAATCATTAGTCTAATGGTAGTTTCCAGAGAAAGCATTGTAAGAAATACTCTGGGCAAGTGACACAGAATCAAATCAACTTTAGAAAGCAAATTCATTGGCAATGAGGGAGACCTCAGGAAACAAGATCATTTGAGCGGAAGAGCTTCTGGGCACCTGTCCTGGAAATAAGGAAAAGACACATGTACACTAGCCCCAATACGTAGAAACTCAGGACTGCAAAGCCTACTAGTAGTGACAAAACAGGAAAGGATATAACTAGGGAGAAACTCATCATAGAACCTGATCACAAAGTACATTCAATGTATGGTAACTTCCAATTTTAACCCATTTTTCTTGTTCACTACCTTAGGTATTGAACTCAATTGCTTGTTCTTGATCAGGAAATATAGTTTTAGCAAAACCTGCTGGTCTCTAGATTTTTTATGAGCACTGGCCACCAAAGCAAAAAAGAAATATTCCTTCCATAAACCTTATCAGACTTCATTCAATCTCTTCCAGGATATATTGAAAATTTTAATGTGTCTTATAACCCCATAGGATAAAGAGTAAGTTATGATCCCTGCTTACAAAGATTGGGTAATACAGAAAAGGGCAAAGAAAAGATGGTTTTAGAGGAAGAAGTCAACAAAATTCAAGCAAAGAAGAGATAGATAAACAGCACAGCTAAGATATATTTGCATATTCTGCTTCTTTGGTCACTAAGTAGTGAAAAAACATGCTGTGTTAATCCTGTGCCCTCATGCTTATTGGTGGGATACAATTTTAAAAGTATGCAGTATTATCAATATTAATAATAACATTTCATAGTACTTTAAGGTTTATACAGTTCTCTACAAATATGATCTCATTTTATCCACATAATAACTCAGGGAGGGAGGGATTATATTATTATTCCAATTTTAGAAATGAAGAAATTGAGGCAAACAGATTAAATGATTTAGCCAGTGTCTCACAAAAATATTTTCTAAGGCTGGATTTGAATCCAAGTATTCCTGACTTCAGGTCTGACATTCTATCTTTTGAACTACCTATCTAACACCCAAATGAGGAAATTCCTCTCCTAAATTTGAAATCATGAGATCATAGGATCTCAGATCTAAACCTAGAAGGGACCCTGGAGGTCATTTAGACTCCTACTACTTCATTTTACAGATGAAAAAAAACTAATACATTAAGAGATTAATGAAGTCATTTGTCTGAAGTCACACAGATAATAGGTGGCAGAAGAGGGAATTTGAACAAAGATTTCATCTGTAAAATGAAAAAGTTAGGTTTTTCTTAAACTGAGAATATTATTTTTGTTCTATATTTGAGGATTAGATATGGAAAAGGAAAGGTAAAGGATAAAAAAACAAAACAAAACAAAACAAAACACAATATCACATTGTCAATAATCAGCTTCTTTTGTTGTCTGAGAAGGAAAAATGGTTCTTTTTCATTGATTAACTAAACTTCTGTCTGATCCATTGTCAATAGTGCTAAGAAACATAAAATTTAGCCATTTAACTTGTCAGGACACTTTGCTTGCAAAGTGAATAGAGCAAAAATTTGATACTTATTAACTCTGTAAAATTGGAAAAGTCACTTAACCTCCATTTGCTTCAGTTTCCTCATGTGCAAAAAGAAGAAAACACAATGAGCTATGTATAGTGTTTTATTGTAACATTTGGGTTAAATATTTAGTCATAGGTTCTATATCGTCTGTTGGCCTTCATATATCATCTGTGGTTACTGCAAAACTCTCCCAAATTCCCACTTAATTACTTATGCTGACCCACAATGTATAGAAATTGAGATGGGGAAAGTCACAATGTGCAAGGGATAATTGTATTCCACGATGCTTCAATTAGCCTGACCACTCCTACATTCAGGTTCTCAAAATTTTCTCCAAGAAGGCAATTTCATAAGAGAAATTCAGGGCACAGAACCAAAAGAGTTGTATATTTCATAGGATTTTAAAGTTCATTTATTTCCACTCTGCTTTCTCCAGTAACTAGAGCAGAAAGAAACATATCCTGCCTTAATGTGTCCAAGGGAATACTCTTCATTTGCCTCCAGTCTGTACATTTTCTACCAAAAGGGAGTTATACAATATTGAAAACACTATCATTTCAAGGGAATTAAAGGGACAAATCTCATTTTTAAAACAAAATGCATAGGTCTGCAGTACTATTTAATAAAAAAAAAATTCTACCTTCTCACAATATTTATCATTTGAAAATATCACCATCTTTTTTAACTGAGGATAAATTTATTTGTTTTATTTGCTTTTATTTCTGCCTCATAAAGTATGTTCACATGGCCTTATCATGAGAAAGCCTATTCCACAAAGCTCTGAATAAATGTTGTGGTGCCCCCCCCCCACTCCCTGCTATTCACAGTAAAATGTAAATGTGATTAAATGCTGAATGGATAGATTTATGAGTATAGAATAAAAGAACTAAGACATATCACCAATAGAGAAGGGACAGGGCTAATAATCATGAATGAGCATATGAAAAATAAAATCATCAGAAAAGGAGAGAAGCTGTAGAAAATAATCTGGCAGAATAAACTAGTCTGAGAATATAATTGTGTCAATGATAGCAGCATGGAGAACCCTTGGGGTTTAATAGGCATTGGAGGAAAATCACTAGAAGAATCTGAGGTGAAACAAAGCTAAGGATTCTTTTAAAGTAAGTTGGAGAAATAATTCCTTTTAATCATGATTTTTAAAAATGGGAGCTATCCCAAAATTATTTCAGAGTTTTCTCTTCTGTCAAAAATCACTACGAAAGTCATTTTATTTGGCCAGCTGACAGACATGGAAAATAATGACTAATAATAGCTAGCTTCATATCACACTTTAAAGTTTACAAAGTACTTTACAAATATTTTCTCATTTTATCTTCACAACAACTGGAAGGTACACGTTATCATTAAACCCATTTTACAAAAAAGAAAACTAAGGCAGACAGAGAAAGGTTAAGTGACTTGTCCAATTAGTAAGTAAATTTCATTAAATCATTTTGGTATATAGTTCCTTTTGATATAATTATGTTCTACTTTGCATGATATTTAATCGTCCATGTGGCTCATCAATCTTACCAGTGTTTAAAAAAAAAAATCTGAGCTTAGCATATATGTCACTTTCTCCCACTAATGGGCTCCAGAGTTGAGCTTATGAGGACCAGGCTTGTTGTCAATGGGGTCTAGATGTGATAAAGAAGGTTAGACTTGATTCTCATCATCTTTGTTAATTACACCCTTACCCCACAGAAAAATTCTGATAATAGTCTCTTAAGCAAACATAAGGTTAGACTCATGTCTGGGTATTAACAGGGTCCCTTCTTAAAAGGTACTCAATATAAGAAGTTTTTCAGATACAGGGCAGCTATTTATTTTCCTCAGCTATTTATTTCTGTTTGAATACAAAAGACTCATAAGCATACATTAAGCTAATACATCATGTACATACATAAAATAGGAACAGATATTTCATTTTTATCTTGGTTTTACACTGTTTAAGCAATTCATCCAAGGTCCATGTAGTTTAACAAACCAGAGCATAGCTTGGGCTCATCCTCCTGCCAATGGTCACCTCCTATGAGAAGGATATAATTAAAAAAGAAAACTTCTTTAGTACTAGTGACCTGGACTTCTTAATGATTCCAGAACTCTCAAGTCCATGAAGTAGCCACCAAAGTTAGAAACATCCATATCAGAATTGCTATTTAATCACCTGTGTTCAAAGAAAGAAATCCAGGCAAAAACCAGCCAGAGATATCTGCATGCCACAAGTGAAAAGCCATCATAGCTAGTGGGTGTGGGAAAGAGGAAGGGAAGTAGTTAGTGGGTATGGGAAAGAGGTAGGAAGGGAAGTGGCTAGTGGGTGTGGGGAAGAGGTAGGAAGGGAAGTGGCTAGTGGATGTGGGAAAGAGGTAGGAAGGGAAATGGTTTGTGGGAAAGAGGTAGGAAGGGTGATAATGGGTATGAAAAAGAGGTAGGAAGGGGGGTGGCTAGTGGGTGTGGGAAAGAGGTAGGAAGGGAAGTAGGTAGTGGGTGTGGGAAAGAGGTAGGAAGGGAAGTGGCTAGTGGGAATGGGGAAGAGGTAGGAAGGGAAGTGGCTAGTGGGAATGGGGAAGAGGTAGGAAGGGAAGTGGCTAGTGGGTGTGGAGAAGAGGTAGGAAGGGAAGTGGCTAGTGGATGTGGGGAAGAAATAGGAAGGGAAGTGGCTAGTAAGTGTGGGAAAGAGGTAGGAAGGGAGATGGCTAGTGGATGTGGGAAAGAGGTAGGAAGCGTGGTAGTGGGTATGAGAAAGGGGTAGGAAGGGTGGTAGCTAGTGGGTATGAAAAAGAGGTAGGAAGGGAAGTGACTAGTGTGGGAAAGAGGTAGAAAGGGAAATGGCTAGTGAATGTGGGAAAGAGTTAGGAAAGGAAGTAGCTAGTGGTCATGGGAAAGAGGGAAAGGAAGTGATTAGTGAGTGTGAAAAAGAGGTAGGAAGGGAAGTGCCTAGTGAGTGTGGAAAAGAGGCAGGAAGAAAACAAGTTCCTCCACATATTACATGTTCAAATAAGATCTTTAAGATTCCCAACAAGCTTGGGAGATGTGGGAAAAAAAGAATGAAGAGAAAAGTCACTACTTTTTAAAAGTCTTCTGAGTATGATATTTCCTGGCTTAAACACCAGTCATCTTTGACACTACCCTTACTTACAAGAAGAGGATAGGCATGAGTATGATACCTCTGGAAACTAACAAGAAATTTCTTTTTGCAATTATCCTGTAGTAAGGAGCTTGCCCACCAAAATGTTCCAAAGTACACCCTCAAGAAAATTGAAGGAATGTCTCAAACCAGTTCCAATTGTTCAGTGAAGAAAGCAATATACACCCAGAGGTATATGAAATATGGACCACAACATAACATTTTCATGCTCTCTATTGATGTTTGCTTGCATTGTGTTTCCTTTCTCTGATTTTTTTTTCTCGTAGATAGGATTTTTCTTGCACAACAACTTGTCAAGTATTTTAACATTATTAACATGTAGTGGACTTCCTGCCATCTAGGGGAGGGGAGGGGACTGGGGGTAAAATTTGTAATGGAAAGCTTTGTAAAGATCAATGCTGAGGAACTACCCATACATATGTTGTGCAAATAAAAAGCTTTAATTAAAAAAGAAAGAAAATTGAAGGAGATTGAAAAGGGTGGGTGGGAGAGATCCCTTAATTATTATATTAAATTGTAAACTCCTTGAGGGGGAGGGCCATGTTCTTATTTCCTTCACTATTTTGTAAAAGGCATATAGAATAGGATAGAATGGAAGCAAAATTACATCAATGAACCTGAAATTAGGAGACGTAGTCTCAGATGCTACTTTAAACATATTTAATAGCTTTGATATTGTAGCTAAGTACTTTACACTTTCCAAGTCTGTTTCCTAAAAAAATTATATTTGCATTACTGCCATCACAAAATTTTTAGCAAGAAACAGCTTTGCAAACCTTAAACACATTGAAGTATTTATATTAATATAAGATATATGATAATATAAACATATTGAAATGATCTTTGAAAGCAATCAACAAGCTTTTTTTTTGTTTGTTTTGTTTTTTTGCTTTTTGCTGAAGTAATTGGGGTGAAGTGACTTGCCCAGGGTCACACAGCTAGGAAATATTAAGTGTCAGATCAGATTTGAACTCAGTTCCTCCTGACTTCAGTGCTGGTGCACTAGCCACTTTGCCACCTAGCTGCCCCTCGATCAACAAGCTTTTAAGCACCTATTATATGTCAAGCATTGGAGATGTAAAAAAGACAGAAATGAAATAGTCCCTGCCCTCAAGGAACTTACATTTTAACAGGACAGACAACATACTAATATATAAGAATATGGAGAACAGATATCAAGTCATTTTGGGAAACACAAGTTTTGGGAATACTCTTACCTCCAGTCTTATTAACCTATCACCTGCTACCACCAATGTTGTTCAATATTGCTCTTCCCCTCATTCATCAGCAGATTCCACCTCCAACAGAGAAATACAAATCCCTTTAACTTTCCTACTCTTAGAAAAGCTTTCTAACCTTATGCAAAGCTCCAATTGCCCCCATTCTAGTTATAGCTCTGAGTAATATTATCCCATTTTATTTGTGAGAAAGCTGAAGCTATTATCATAATAATTAAATGTCAGAGTTTCGGTTTGAACAAAAATTTCCTGGTTCCACATCCAGTGTTTTTCTTCACTCTATCACAATAGCCATTCCACACCCTGTTCCTCACCAATTCTATGGCATAGTCACAAAATGGCACCTTTCTAAAATTTTGGGCATGTGAAATCAATGAAATATTATAACAGTATAAGCAATGTTGAATGAGAAATTGAGAGAATGATGGGAAGACTGCCATCAAATGATAAAGAATATAATAAGCAGACCAAAAGAACCATTTATGCAATGATAATGTTATGTGAATGAAAGAAATGCTAAAAGGTAACATTCCCTCTATTAATTGTAAATAAGCAACATCAATCCCAGAGAAATGGCAATGCAATTGATGAATCATACAAGTAGGAGATTATTGCCTTATCTTTGAGAGGGTTAGAGTAAGGAATAGGGTACCAAGAGAAGTTTCAGTGTGTATGGGGAGATTGTCAAGGGAAAAGTATTGTGATGGACAAACAAAAAGCATTAAAACTTTTGGAAAAAAATTAATCATTCTAGTGGTGGCAATAATTTGATTCCACAGTATTGCATCTATCTTGGCAAAAAATAGTTTTATAAGACTCCTGGGGAAATAAGGCCTTTTTTTTTTTTTTAAATCCCCCTTTCAGTGTAGCAGAAAGTGTACCAGATCTGAAATCTAGGGGTCTAGAGCTCTGGATTTCAAATTCAGCTTTGCTCTTTCATTACCTGTGAAACTCAGGCTAGTGATTCCCTCTATCCAAATCAGTTTTCAAATTGTGTAAAATGAGATGGAATAGACTAGATTATCCCTAATATACTTTTCAGCTCAAAATATGTGATCCTCTGATCTCTTGGGAAACATCCAAATGGCAACCCAAGTATAAGGCAGAGCTTTGCTCATGACATTTAACAAGCACATGGCAACTGAGCTGGCTCTCAGAGTAACAGCTGACTACATGCTAGCAGATAAGAAACCCAGACTGGAACAATTCTAATGTCTCTCTGAAGGCCCACTGCCCATTTCATTCCTTTGGAACAACATTCACCCATCTTTTTTTTTTTTTTTTTTTTTTTGATAAAAAGCCCTTAAAGGACATGCCTCCAGTTTTTCCCAGGAATTCCCACTCCTCCCTACAAGCTCTCACTAAACAAAAACAAAAACAAAAAACAAACAACAACAACCTCCCGCCCAAAAAAACAAACAAACAAAACAACAACAACAACAAAACTTTGAGGGAAAAGAAGGAACTTGAGGAAATATTACTTCCAACCAAATTAATGTGCCCCAGCTACTCAGTTCCATAGCTCCACAATCAATTTCCATTCATATTTTTCAGGTTCCATTTCTCATGTAAACCCATTCATCAACTTATTTTCAAAAAATTTAAATGTACGATTATTTCCCCTTGACACCCCTCACACTGTGAACAAATTAAGATATTTCTTTTTACGCTGTTGTTTACTACTGGCAGCCTAAATCTGGGAGCTGAAAATGCATTTTTATGTACTTTATGGAAATAAATCATTTGCAAGTGATATCATACCCAAATCTGTCTTCTATGACAACTGAATCATTTGCAGGGCTGCCGAATTGGAAATGACACTAAAAGCATCAGATGATTTAAGAGAAATGATTGACTCCTTCACCAGCAATGGCAAGAAGTGGCTGGGGGAGAAAGGGCTCCTTGGAAGAGAGCCCTGTAGATCTGCATGTTTCCAATATGCTATTTAGAAGGTTTTTTTTTAATTATGCATTTCATATGTCCTTGAATTTGTAATGATAGGAATTCATTATAAGCTTCAACTACTCCTAAAAATTCATCTTTTTTTTTTTTTTTTCTGTGTTGACACAGAGGAGCAAACATGCCAGTGGATGCAGAAAAAGGGATAGCCTGGAGTGTGTTTTGCAGTCAGCTGACAATGAAGATTGTGGATCAGACAGCCTGTAGGGATAAGAAGCAGAAAGTAGATTTGGAAAAGAAATATGATGGTTCTGAGGGTCAGCCAGTGATGTTAACACTAGCTGTTGGCTGATGACTGGAATAGCACTAGATCTGGAAGACAGCTAAAGAAAAGGAGACTGACCACAATATATAGCACCAGGCTATCAGGAGCCAAATCCAGGATATATGGCAAAATCTGTTCAGGCAGCTGAGGAAAAAAAAAATTATACCTATATCTTTCCTTTCTAATTTAATTTTTTAAATGCTTCTTTAAAAATATATTCTGAATTTAAGCACCCAAAAAAGAGAACATTTCCAGATAAACAACAGATCACAAAAGGAAAATTCTATTTGGAAATGTGAGACTCTATTTCAATATATGAACATATATTTACATTCACATATATGTATATATGTGGGTGTGGGTGTAATTATGTTCAAAACTCACCTGCTTGGGAGAATAGCCAAGATGATAAAGAGGAAGTTGTACAGTCCATATTCACTAACAATTACCCAAAAATCTCAGATAAGTGCCAGGGAGGGTAGTTATCAGAAATCGAAGGAGAATCTACAGTAGAATTTTCAATCAGGAGATAACAAAAGAGCACAGGGAAAGAACTGTGAAACAAGAATGTGGTTGAAACTTGGAACCAAACCCTGGAAGCAGAAAAGGAATATTGGAATCTCAGCATTATCCCCCAGGTGCAGAAAGAGGGCACACTTTTGTTTCTCTAATCCCAGAAAAAACACCCTAACTCGTTCCCTAGACAAAGAACAAAGTCACAGTGCTATTGCTAAGTCCTCTGAGGAAGTATCTAAGACTCAACTCTTTGGTGCAAGAGTCATGGTACTATACTTGTATCTTGGAGAAGTGAATTCTGTATGCATGGGTAGATATATGTCTCTCTAACCCAAGAGAGAGAATCTCAGAACCAGACCCAAAAGGAGAGGGACACAACAGTGCTCCTCTGACTTCAACAACTACAGAAAGAGATGTGAAAGGCTAGGACCATATAAGTCTACAATATAAGTGGTCAGAGATTAGACCTAATACAAAATCCTATCCAGGAAGTAAGGATAGAAGAATGAGTAAAATAACAAACAAAATAAAATAATTAAATAAAAATATAGAACTAATGAGGTCCTGGGTAAAACTTGTCAGAGAAACCCTGAAATACTGATAAGATGACCCCTTGAGACAAACAGGGAAGGTCACTGATGAGGATCAGCTCAGCTTTACAGTCCTACCCCTTTAAAGGTCCTGGGAAACCCAACCTTATTGTACTGAATCAGAAAATCGAATTATGATGTCAAACCCCCAGGTTAAATTTCCCCTATAAATCTGCCCATGGTCCATGTTATCTTTGCTAAATCCCTTTTTAGCCATCTAAGACATCTTGCGTCATAGTGTCTTTTCCCTTTTCCCTTGCCTCCCCCATGCTTCTTGGTATCTTTCTCATTCTTATAGCTAACTAAGTCTTTAGAAAAAGTCTTCCTTTTAGGATTTAACCTTTTAGTGAATGGCATACTCCCACTTCATGGTATATTCCCTTTCTCCTGGTTAATCATGAATTACACTAGGGAACTTGTCTTTTCCCTTTTGATTGTTTAAAAATCTTTCCTTGCTAAATATATGCTATCCAGAAGCTATATCATATTTATCACTCTTGGTGTCTATTTTACTTCTTCAATTTATTCATTACCTCTTCTCTCATAAATAAATTTTTTTTTTGGCTAAGAGAAAGCTCTAGTGAATATTTTACATGTGCTTTGTGCCTCATATCTAGGGATTGTTTACCCTGATTCCATCATTTGGGTCCAAACCTCATCAAAATTATTTTGACACTGGGGATGACACACACAAACTTTGAAAAAGAGAATAACTCCAGAACATCTACAAACAAAATTAAAAAAAAATTAAAGCAACTTTCTTACAAAATGAATTAAATGAAGCAAAATATTTCAAACCAATGCAATAAACTAAATACTTTTTAAAAGAGTTTTAAGTTATATTAGAAGTCAAAGGAGAATACTGGAGAAAAGAATTGTAAAAAAGAAATGAGAGTTATGGAGACTTGGAAGAAAATTAACAACCAAGCATAAGAGGTACAAAAAAGTAATATTAAAAAACACTATTAAAACATTGAAAAAATAGAAGAAAGTGTGATAAATCACTTATCAGAAATAATCTGAAAAACAGATCAAAGAAAAAGAATTTAAGAAATAGATTACCTAAAATTATGATTTTTTTAAAAAAAAAATTAGTCTGAATATATTTTCCAGAAATAATGAAAGAAACTGCCCAGATCCCATAGAAGTAAAAATGAAAATAGAATTCACTTATCACCTCCTAAAAAAACTTAAAAATGAAATATCTCAGGAATAATATAACCAAAATCCAGAATTTCCAGGTTTAAGAAAAAATGTTGTAAGAATCAAGAAATAAAGGCCAATATAGGAATTTGTTTTGACTATATTTATTTGTTAAATGTCTGTGTTTTTCATTCTTTCACTGGAGATGTGAAATAGGAAGGAGACAAAGATGATTGCTTGATTATTGAAAAAAAATAACATTTAGTTTTCAAAATCTGACTTGCTTTGAGCTATATTTTTGCTTGAAGGCAGAGTAGGTCAAAGATTTCTAGGCTCTCCAGATTTCTTCCACAAATATGCAGAAAAGCATCACAAAATGAAAACAGTAGCAAAAATAAAGGGTTAAAGCAGTTGTCTTGCTAAGATTACATAGTGAGGTTTGGCCTGAAAGAGCTTCTTCCTTGAATCAACATACAGTAGACCCTGAGGGAAGCCAACAAGACCTCCATAAATTTTGTTTCAACTTTAACATCATTTACTATTCACAGCCTCAAGAAATTTCACCTCAGGAACTCTCCCCTCAAAATTTTTATTTCCCAAACTTTCATTTGAAGAGCCTCAGAAAATCAGAGGACTCCCTGTTGTTTCTGGAAGTCAGGCCTAACAGCACTGAAAAGACATGACTTCTGGTTGTGGCTATGGGAAAAAAGAACTGAACACAAGTTCATTGAGTATGGTACCACAGGAAGAAGCAAGAATATTTTCAAGGCAATGTGGCTACGGCTTAGGGAAGGAAGAGAGGAGTATCTGAGGTTGCCCTCAGACAGAATTAAGTAAATGGTAAGGAGGAATCTGAGGCCTACAGTAACATTACCAATAATTCAGGAAGAAAACTTCATCATAATAATATTAAGCCACTAAAAATAAAAAAAAACAAATTAAAAATAAAAATGAGTAAACAAAGGACAAAGCACTCAAACATTGATAGCTACTTTGGTGCAAAAGAAGATATATATATATGTTGATATGCAGAAGATAGTGTGGTAGGAGGGGAAAAAGCTACTTACACAATAAAGAATAAATAAGGTGTAATGGTCATAAGTCTCCCCCCAAAAAAGAGTCTTGGAAGAATTTATAAAGGAATTCAATAATAAAATAAGAAGGAATGAGAGAAATTAAAAAAAAAAAGTCCAACAAAATTGTGAAAAGAAAATTACCCAATTTAAAAAGTAGACACAAAATCTTAAGGAAGAAAATATGTCTTTGATTTGGACAAATAGAACTCAATGACAGTATAAGACACCAAGATATGATAAAGTTAGGAAAATAGATGAGAATCTGTAATATCTCAGAAAATTAACTGGTTTGACAAACAAATTGAGGAGAAACAACATAAGAATATTATCAGACTGCGTGTAAGTTATGATTTTTAAAAATCTTGATATAATATTACAAGAAATTATTTTTAAAAAATTTTTTTAAGTTCTAGAACAAGAAGGTAAAGTGGAAATAGAAAGAATCCACCAATCACTAATGGAAAAATATCTTAGAAAGAAAACTTACAGGAATTCATAAGCAAGTTTTAAAACGTCAAGGTTAGAGAGTAAATGTTGCAAGCAACAAAAATTTAAAAAAAAATTAATACTAAGGGAAAGCAATAGAATTTTGCAAGTCGGCAGCTTCTACACAAAAAAGACATTATCTTTTTTGTAGGTCTTAAAACATTATCTTTCAAATGACCAGCAAGATGATTTCAGAGAGGCCTGGGGAGACTTACATGAACTGATGCTGAGTGAAATGAGCAGAACCAGGAGATCATTATACACCGCAACAACAGTACTATATGACAATTAATTCTGATGGACATGGCTCTCTTCAACAATGATATGTTTCAAACCACCTCCAATTGTTCACTGAAGAAAGCCATATACACCCAGAGAGAGGGATGCGAAATGTGGACCACAACATAACATTCTCATACTCCTTGATTGATGTTTGCTTACATTGTGTTTCCTTTATCTGATATATCGTTTGTGTAGATAAGATTTTTCTTGCACAACAATGATAAGTTTGGAAATATGTATACATATATTCGATTTGCCAATATTTTAACATAATTAACATGTAGTGGATATCCTGCCATCTAGGGAAGGGGTGGGGAAGTAGGGGGGAAAAATTTGTAACGGAAAGCTATGTAAGGGTTATTGTTGAAGAATTACCCACACATATGTTATGCAAATAAAATAAAATTTAAAAAAAAAAAACATTATCTTTCAAAGAGCAAAGGAGCTGGGATTGTATCCAAAAATAACTTATCTAGCAAAATTGAATATAATCCAGGGGGGAAACATAGACATTGATGATCTAACACTTTCAGGTGTTTGTAACAGAAAAACCAGAATTCAATGGAAAATTTGATATAAAAGATAATGAAATAATTAAACAATAATTAAAAGGCATCGATGAAGATTGAACTGTTTACTTAAGGATTTATGAAAACATTTATATTAGTAATTAATAATATTCTTAAATATTATCATTATTAAACAGTTTGAAAGAAAGGCTGGGGCTGAGTTATGTATGATAAGGTGATTCTAAAAAAATGGGTAGCAAAAAATGAAAGAAAGAACTAATACAAAGGAAGCATATAAGGGTAAAAGACTGATAATATTGGAACCTTATTCTCATCTGCATTGAAGAGGAAACAACATATATATCTGAAGAGGTTTAGAAGTATTCTGAACTTCCTGAGAGGTGAAAAACAATTGGAATATAAGATGGGAGGAGGGATGTTTAGAAGAATGTATACATTAAGATTAGATAAAGGAGAAAGTTTTAGAGGAGTGAGTAAAATAAGGAATAAGAAAAGAAGTTAAGGGGAGAAGCTAAGCTAATCAGGATAGGGTGAAAAAAGAGGCTGAGAAGGAAAATAATAAGTAAAAATAACTAGTCCTAGGGAAATATCTTATAACACTTACCAAGATAAGATCAAAATGGCTATATGGCCTATATATTAAAAAAGATTTTAACAAAAATTAGAGCACAAAGAATATTGTTTATCAGATAAGGGAACAATTTATGAACAAAATGGATAGTTTCAACTCTAAAATTAAAAAGGTTTTATGCAATACAACAAATATAGCCAAGATCAGAAGGAAAGCAGAAAATTGTGGGAAAAAATTTATAGGCAGTTTATCAGATAGAGGTCTGATATTTAAAACATATAAAGAACTCTGTCAAATTTATAAGAATATTAGTCATTCATGGCTCTCTTCAACAATGAAAGGTTTCAAACCACTTCCAATTGTTCACTGAAGAAAGCCATATACACCCAGAGAGAGGGATGTGAAATGTGGACCACAACATAACATTTTCATGCTCTCGATTGATGTTTGCTTGCATGGTGTTTCCTTTATCTGATTTTTCTTTCTTTTAGATATGATTTTTCTTGCACAACAATGATAAATGTGGAAATATGTATACATATATCCGATTTGTCAAGTATTTTACCATAATTAACATGTAGTGGATATCCTGCCATCTAGGGAAGGGGTGGGGAGTAGGGAGGAAAAATTGGTAACAGAAAGCTTTGTAAGGGTTAATGTTGAAGAATTACCCATACATATGTTTTGAAAATAAAAAAAAAAATTTTAAAAAAGAATATTAGTCATTACCCAATTGAGAAATGATCAAATGACATAAGCAGGAAGTTTTCCAATTAAGATATCAAAGCAAATTATAGTCATGAAAAAATGCTCTAAATCATTATTAATTAGGAAAATACAAATTAAAGCAGTCTTGAGCTACTATCCCACACTTACCAGATTGGTCAAAATGATAGAAGGGAAAAGTGATGAATGTTGGAAAAGATGGGATACTGACTAATTTTGAAGAGCAATCTACAATTATACCCCAAAATATTAACCTACTTATGGGCCTTTGACACAGCAATTCTGTCATCAAAGATAATTAGGAGGAAAGAAGAACCTATGTGTTCTAAAAGGTTTACAGAAGCTCTTTTTGTGATGATAAAGAGTCAGAAATTTCAGGGATGCCCATCAATTGGGAAATAGCTGAAGATGTGGTATGTGAATGTGAAGGAATATTACTGTGATGTAAGAAATGATGAACTCAATTATTCTGGAAAAGCATGGAAGGACTTGCATGGAATAATGAAGAGCAAAATGAGCAGAACCAACAAAATCATATAAGTAGAACATTGTATATAGTAAAAGCAATATTCTTTAAAGAATTATTTTGAATAAATAAGATATTTTGAATATTACAAATACCAAAATTAACTATAAAGAACATATTAAGAAAGATGCTTTTTCCTCCAGAGATAATAGAATGATAAATAAAATAATTTAACACATCTATTGGTATCTAATGTCTGTCATCTCTAGGGTTGGGGGAGGAAAGAAGAAAAATTTTCATGAATATTTTGTTGTACATTTGAAAGCAATAACAAGTTGTACACAGTAGATTTGCAGTTTCATCTTCAATCATCTTTTTTATTGTACTATGTTATGGAAATGATTGTTTTATTCCATGAACTAAAGTTATTTTAAAAAATAAAATAAAAATTTATTTTTTTTGTTCACACTTCCTTCTGAACCTTTTATCCTCCTCAGTACTTAAAAAAAGTTTCAGTGGTTCTATTTTTGACATCACTATTACTCCCAACTCCTAACAGAGAAATAAAAGTAAAGAATGGAAAAAGAAAGAAAAAAAATTGCAACAAGCATAGTCAAGCAAAATAAATTCTCATCATAACCATGTTTATGTATGTTTATACTTGTCTACTTTCTGTCATAAGATGTTGCCCTGCATTTCCATTCAAATATCAACTTCTACCCTTGCCTTAAGCTTTCTCCTTTTTTTTCCCTTCCTCCTTTTTCATTTCTACCTCAAGTAGTCACCATCAAACGCATCATCAGTACAATCATTCAATCAAAAAATTAAACCTAGTTTAGAGATCTAAATCAAAAGATTAAAGCTGATCTATATTTTGAAGTCTTCTAGTCCAATCCTCTCATTCAAGAAAAAAAATAAAATAAACTGAACCCTAGAGGCAAATGGGCTTGCTCCAGGATCACATGTACATGAAGTCAGGATTTGAAACTAGGTTGTCTGATTCAATTTTCAACTGTGCTATATTTTCCCTAAAGAAAAGTCTCAAGTGGGCTTCTGCATCTAACATTTAAATAATTAAAGGCAAATGATGTTTACTAGCTCTTTCCCTCCTCTTATACCTATCTAAAGCTGACCAGACAAGAGCACAAAGAGGTCTTTCTGGCTGTAAGGACTTGAATCTAGCATTGCTTTCTCTTTGCCTTTCCTATCAATCTATGGAGCCACAGGTTTGGCCCACTCATACTCACTACTTATTTATTACTGACCTGAGTTGTATACAGATTTAATTGTGCTGATGGGAAAGATTCATTCATAATTGATAATAGAATTGTTGAAATGGGATGGACCTTACATATGATGTATACATTTTCTGATTTTACAAAGAACTTGAGGTCAAGAGAGATAACAATAAATTTTTATTACTTGTGGACCAAAGTTTGCAAGTTGGTAAATAGTTGGTAAATTGGCAAAAATAGTCGGTTTAAAAAAATTGGTAAATAAATAAGAATTTGAACTAATACTTCCTGTGTCTAAATTCTTAGTTCAAAAAAAAAGAATTCCCTTCCCCCATTTTCAAATTTTCCTTTCCCTGAAATATATAAACAATATTTAAGTGTTTCCTTTGTTATTGTTATGGTTGTAATTGGAGAGATTTGGGCTTTTATTTTTGTATTTTACAAAATATTATCCTCAGATACAAGGCATGATGTATAGGTAAGATTGGCTTTCAGAGAGATTCAATTCCTGCCTCTTACATATTGTGGCATCATGCTCCTGAAATACTCAGCTAGTCTCTTATTGTCTTAGGTGACTCTCTTTGGCTATCAATGGAGGGTAGACACTAATTTGCTTTACTAGAAGAGGTCTCCTCATTGGGAGTTCCCTAAACAAATGAAATCACAAGTTTAATTTAAAAAAAAAAAAGAATGCAAGGAATACAACATAGCTTAGGAGATCATGGTGAAGGCAAAACTGAAATCCTTATATTCTCTTTCCCACAACTATCTTAGGGACTCACCAATGGTTCCACAATAAAAGATTTATTATTCTAAGAGAATTAAGGTTCTAAACTAAAAATGTCTGATTTGAGGATTTGATTCTGGGACAGCTCTAGCAAAAGTACTAGGTGCATCTCCTGCTACACACACAGGCAAAGGAACATATTTGCACATCTGGGTCAAATGTAGATGTTTATAAGAAGCAAAACTAAAGCAATTTTTTTGTTGCTCTATTCTATATTTGTTTATGTATGTGTGTATGTATAAATCATACAAACTATATATGTATATATGTGTGTGTATGTATGTGTTTATGTATATTTTTTATCAACAACAATATTAGAAAATATTCAACAATAAAATATATTGTATATTTTATTACTCTGCATTCTATTATTATTAGAGGCATTTTTAATGCCTCTAATAATAGAATAAATGAAGGAGCCTTTCAGAGATTGCCTTTGAGACCAGTGTTGTTAAAAACCTGCTCTCAGGCATTTCTTATTTTCACCACTCCTTAACTCAGAAAATCTTATCACTGACACTCCCTCTCACCTTGAAAAATATCTGTCCTGCAATTCATCCCTAAAGACCAGGCTGCCATGGTTTCCCAAGGTGAGACAACTAGATCATCTAAATTCTGATCAGGAAAGAGCTAAAAAAACAAAAACAGAACCAAAACCCACTTACCTTCTTTCTCACATTTCTCTAGACCTCATTTAACTCTGATTTACACAATGGTATGAGACAAAGTTCCTGTCTCTACTTTTGAAATTAAGAGAAAATGAAGAAACAAAATGTCCAAATTTCAAAGCAGATAACAGTGCAAAGTAGTGTCTTTGTGATCTAGATCCTGGAGAGAGTGAAAGCCTTAGTCTAACCACCAAATTAACACATATTATCTATTCATAATTCTGGCCTAGGCCAAATATATTGGCAATTGTTTTACATTTTCTTCATTGTCTGATTTTTAAACCAATGAAAGAACTAGGAATATTTAGTCTGGAGAAAAAAAAAATCACTGTGTCCCAGAATTTTAAGCACTATTAGTCAATAAACATTTAGTTGCCTAGTATGTGTTACATTCCGGGCTAAATGCAAGGAATATCAGGAAAGGCAATAACCCTTTCCTGTTCTCAAGGAGCTCACAATTTAATGAGAAGAAGGAACAAATTAATTCAGTGTTTTCCCAAGGCACAACTAGGAAGAATGGATCTAATTACAGAGAGATAATAAGTAGAATCCAAAACTTCCCTATCACTTCAGTTATGGAGAAATAGAATGGATTTTGTCATTAGAATGAATATTTTGTCCATGGGAGATGTTGAAGCAAGGGCAAGATGATCAATTGCCAGGGTCCACTTGCCTGTAGTATTTTTCAAGATGAAAATGACAGATTTTCTATGAATCCTTATCTCAACAGAGTTTCCCAGACTAGGGACCTGAAAGCTAGAGAAAGAACAAGCCTTAATATGAATTGATCCCTCTGTTAGGTTTTATCTATAAAAATGAAGATATAGACCAGAACATATCATACCAAGTTTAGAAGTGGTGGATTCATCAAGTAATGTCCAAATATTCTGAAGTGTTACCAAAACTTGATGGATTAAACATCTGCCATGATGTATGCATATCCACTGGGAGGGGTCAAATTGTCACTGAGTCAGAGTTTACAGATGTAACTCCAGCTAATGATTAAAGGTATCTGGGAAATCTTGTTAAAAGAAGTGCCAAAGAAGCTTGGCTCAAAACACAGGTATGCATCTCATTTACCAAAAATTTGCATATTGGTTTCAAAGGTCCTAAATCTAAGCCCATTTAAAAAATTAATTAACTGAAAAACAAAGAAGCAGATATTCAAATTTATTTTAAAAAAACCTTTAAATTAAATGTAAAAGGACTCTGATATACTTGTTTCTATATTCTATAAAGCGAGGATGATTTATCTGACTAGGATGATTTTTTTTTTCTAATCTGTAGGTTCATGGTTTTAAATCTAGAAGGGACTTTAGAAGTTTTCTAATGTAAGCTATTAAATTTTAGCAATAAACATACTGAAGAGATTTCATTATTTGTTTCAGGAGTAGTGAGTAGGGCACTTGAAGTGAAGATAGGAATGTTTGGATTCAAATCTTCCATCAAACATTGAGTATGTGATCCTGGGATAACTACTTAAATTCTCTGAACCCCACATTCTTCATCTGGAAAATAAGAACATTTGATTTGCAGGTCTTCAATATTCCTTTCAGCTCCCAAACTATGATGCTATGAAATAACATGATCAAGATTTTAACTTAGATCCTTTTACTTTAAATGATGCATATCTTTCCCATTATGACATTCTCTAGTTTCTTTTTTAATTAAATTTGATGAATATTTGTTAAGTGCTTATTTTGTGTAAGATACTGTTCCTGTCACACAAAGCACAAACAAAACCACCCCTTTCCTCAAAGAATTCTGTGGAGCCTTTATAATTGGAATGTTAGGTAGATTATTTGGGGGAGTAAAAGTGATTGGGGTATATTCAGAACTGTGTGAGGAACTCTTGGTGTAGAAATATTCTCCACAGATGAAAACAATCTGTCAACAACTGATAATTATTTACTTAGCCAGATGTTATGCTAGCAGACAAACACTAAAATGCAACAGTTGCTGGCCTAAAAGAGCTTTGATTCTATAGCTCGAGGTCATGCATGAATATTTACAAAATATGTACAAAGATATAAAAGTACATGCACACATGTGGGAGGGTATGTATGTGTGTGTATAAAATTATAAAAATTATAAATGTATATATATGCATATATGTATGTGTGTATGTACATATATATATATATATATATACATATATATATATATTTTTTTTTCTTCAACAAATGACCTTGAAGAGAAGGGAGTGTGATATGAAGGGATGTGTGTGTTTATGTGTGTGTGTACAATTTGAAAGAGGAACATTAGAATCTGAGGAGATCAAGATAGATTTCAATTTTGAAAGAGTTAGTTGTATTCAGTTTTGGAGGGAATACATAGACTCACTGAGACAGAGATGAGGAGGGAATAAATCTCAGAAATGAGGAACAAGATTTCTTGGTTCCACTCAATTCACTTTTCCACAGTTCCAAGTCACACAAGGCAATATGTGTCTGAGGCAGGCATTAAACCAAGATACTAACTCTCCATCTACTATATCATACTGCCTCTGGCTGAGACAATACCAAGTCTAAATATGTGTCATGTCTCTGGTAAGACATTTGAGTTCAAATATACCAAGGCACTTCTAGAGGCTATTTTCTCTTGAAAAACACATGCCTTTATGTGTATATATTAAGGAGCTTTGTGTATGAAAGCATTAAACAGAATGAATAGAAGGGAGGTAACAAGAATTTGACAGATAGTTTCCACATTTTCCATTCACCCATGAAACAACCATGTGATTTCTTTGATTTTCATATATTGAAAATACTTTAGTATAGTTTAACTTTATATTTCAATATATAATAAAGAGAAATAATGGGCTATGAAATGTTTTACATTTTTATAACTTGCCTAGTTCCAAAGTATTTTCATAGAATTTAGTTCATTTTACACCCAAATTGTCCCAGTGAGGAGGATAGAGGCAGTGATTAATTCTTCTGTGGCACAGCTGGGGAAATTACAAGCAAAAAAAAAAAAAAAATGAGTGACTTGCCCAAGATGAAAAATATTGGGTCACAGCATGGAACTAGAGTTCTTATACATGTGGATTAATATTTTTAAAAGGCCTTCTTAGCTTCTCTAGAAATATTATTTCTAAATAACAATATTTCTTCAGTATAAATGCCATTTCTCCAGTCTAAAAGCCTTTCATGGATTTTGCTTTGGAGAAATGGAGGTGAACAAAGCCCAGGACCTTCCTTTGAAATGGATTAACAATGATAATAAAATTTACCTCTTTTAAATGCACATGTGTAACCTATATTGGATTGCTTGCTGTCAAGGGGAGAGGAGTAGGAGGAAGGGAAGGAGAAAAATTTGGAGCTCAAGGCTTTGCAAAATTGAATATTGAAACTATCTTTGCATGTATTTTGAAAATAAAAAGCTATTATTAATTTTTTAAATTATCTCTTTTATAAACAAGATCATAGCTTTCCTATGCCTTAAATTATTGGTGCCCCGATATACCCAATGACAGTGTCTTCTCTTGATATCCAAGATTAAGATATTGATCACAGGAAATAACTTTTTTCAGTCCTCAAGGCAAGTGATCTAAGAAGAAACTTAGTAGGGATCATTCAATTCCAAAGCTATATTATAAATTTTAAAATATTATGATATTTACCTTTTTCAAGTCTAGGCAGTTAATAAAATTATTTCTGGCAGATGAATCTAAATCCTAGAGTACATTATTATTATTACTATTTTTTTCTTCAACAAGTGACCTCAAAAAAAAGTAGTGTGATATAATGGGAAAAAATGCTCATATAAGGGGAAACTCATGTATTAGTCATAGTTTTGTCATTAACTAACTTTGGGCAAATTGTTTCATTTTTTGGAGCCTGCTGACTTCTATAAAATGGGAAAAAGGGAATAGGGAAATAGGTTAGATAAGGTGACTTTTAAGTTCCTTTCATCTCCTACCATCTGATTTTACTATTTAATAACAAAAATTAAAATATCTAGAAACATCTAGAATTTTGTCATTGTGAGCATTTGTATAAAAGAGATCACCAGGGGAAGATTCTGGGAAGATGGAGAAGCAGGTTGGTAAATTTCAAGCTTTCTCAATTTCCCCCACAAATAAAATAAATTTGTGCCTCAGCATGAACATAGACTGGTGAAAAATCAAAAAGACTTGGGGCAGAAAAGCATCCTCCTGGTACAGCCCAAGAAGATCTGAAAAAAAGAGCTGGGGCTGGGATTAACCCATGTGAAGTGCAAACAACTCAGGACTAGATCTGTAAAAATATCAAGTAGGGAGCCCTGGATTGAGGCTGGGTGTGGCAGATTCTCAGCAGGAAACACAAAAACTTCCACCTCCTGGACTGCTTGTGGAATTGGGGGTCTGTGTCCCAGATGACTGAGGGAACCTCAGCTAGTAGGAACACCAGTCCTGTCTGTGCTACAGGATGCAGCCCTGGGTGAGAAGGAACCAGCACCCAGTGAATGCAGAGGCAGTGGGGCAGGGATACTGTTGACTGTGAGCACTTTCTGAAGGAACTCTTGATTTGGAGTTCCTGGTTGGGGGGAGGGGGAGAGCTGAGGTGAGGCTAGAGGCACCACCCCCCAATCCCATGATTAAAGGTGATTACACTAAAAAGTAAGAAAGCAATGAAGAAAGAACCACACCATAGAAACCTATGGGGAAAAAGAAGACTGGGGTTCATCTTCAGAGGAGGACACTGAAATTAAAAAAGTGTCTATACCAAAAAGTAAAGTGAAATGGTTTCCTGCTCAGAGAGAATTTATAGAACTCAAAAAAGAATTTAAAAATCAAATGAAAGGCATTGAAAGAAAACTAAAAATATATAAAAACCATTTAAGAAAAACAATATTATGAAAAAAAGTTAACCAACTAAAAAAGGAGATAGTCTCAAAGATGAAAATGACTTTTTTAAAAATTAAAATTGAGCAAAGAGAAATCAGCAAAGCTATGAGAGACCAAGAAATAACAAAACAGATTATAAAAAATGAAAAAATACACAGAATGTGAAACATATCATAAGAAAAGCAATAATTGGACTGCCTGAAAGTTGTGACCCAAAAAAAGGACCTTGACACAATAATGCAAGAAATAGTCTAAGAAAATTGTCCTGGAGTGATAGAATATGAGGGGAAAGTAGAAATAGAAAAAAAAATCTGCCCATCACCACAACATCCTTTGTGGAAAACACATAGGAATATTATTGCCAAAAATCCAAAACATCCACATCAAAGAGAAAATTTTGCAAGACACAAGAAAAAGCAATTCAAATAAGTGGAGCTACAATTAGAATTGTATAGGACTTATTAGTAACCACAATAAACACAGATCCAACAATCAAAAGAATTATGCCTGTGGGCAAAAGTATCATACAAAGCAAAATTGTCTATAATATTGGACGAGAAAATATGGACATTCAATGAACTTGTAGATTTTCAGGACTTTCTATCAACCAACCCAAACTCAATAGAAAATTTAACATTTAAGAGCCAATATGAAAGATAAAATTCAAAGAACTAAAATAAACAATTTGCTTTTTTAGCATTGAAAATGAAAACCATGTCTTTAAAATTGACATTAAAATAGGGCAGCTCAAAAGAAAGCCTTGGGAAGAGTTAATGTACAAGTAGTAAATATGTTATACAAATGAGGTGCAGAGGAAGAAGAACACAGAGGCATTAGAGCCTCCTCTATGATGGAGGCCTTGTAGTTCTGAAAACCTACTCACATAGGGAATAGGTTAAATAGGCATCACTACATATATACCATGAATGGTATAGCACCTTCCAAAATCTATAAAGAAATCAGAGAGGAGGGATGGGCAGACTGGGAAGCAAAGGGTTTTGGAAGAAGCCAAGGGAGGGATCAATGGGTGGAAGGAGGGTAAATAATAGCAAAGCAAGTTAGGAGCAGAATTAAAACAGAGTTATTAGGCATAAGAAAGATATGTTTATGTGGGGAGATACATGTATATTTATGTACACATGTATATTTATATATGTATGCATAAATACATCCTTTCTTAACTATATCCTGCTTGGGGTTGGTGGTGGGAATAAAAGAGGGTAAAACAATAAAATTTTTAAAAGTGAGAGGCAGAAAACAAAACAATTTATAAGGAAGTAAGGAAAAGGTGGACACTCATGAATATAATTTCTTCTATTAATGAATATATACTTTCTTGATCTGAATCTTCCCCAATGTTCTGCTGTTCTGTTTTTTGTTTTGTTTTGTTTTTCATTTTTTTGTACTCCTTTTCTATTTTGTTTTTTCTTATTGTTTTATTTTTAGTAAAATATATTTTAAAATAAATATAAACAAATACAAAAAAGAGATCACCAGCCCTCCAAGGCATAGTAGATTATCTTTATTAAATGAAAACGAAATACAAACATGCCTAGTAGATAACATTATGACTATGATTTTAGTATTAATAATTAATTTTTATTTCTTTTTTAAGATAATGTTATAGCAAATCAGCTCTGAATTGCTAAGTATTTGACTTTACTGTAGAGATGACCTCTTTGAATTGAATATTACAGGGGCCCAAGAAATATTTGTTGAATTGAAATGTATTGTATTATGCCTTCTACTTTGTTCTGAATTTAATGAACCCATCATAACCACACCATTTAATTATTTATGAGTATTATGATTCAGTCAAGTAATTAGATTAATTGTATCTGTGTCTTGGCATTTCTAAAGTTGCTCGGCTTTCAAATGATATATCTTGTTTAAAAACCCCTTCAGTCTTATTCCTCTTTGTCACTCTCAGCCTCATCCTGAGCCAGTAGGAAGGAATGATGCATATTTTTCAATGGTTTCTCATTGCCATTGGGCTTGGTGGCATAAGGAGGGCTACACTTGAAATCCTATTCCAGATATTCACCATTTTGGTGACTTTGAACAAATCACATAACTTCTCAATTTCATTTTTCTCATCCATAAAATGGAGATTATATTATCTTACTCAAAAAGTTTTTGTAAAGGTCAAATGAGACAGCATAAACAAAACCCTCTATAAACTTTAAAGCACTATATAAATGTTATTATGGCTATTGTTGTCATTGTTTTGTTTTGGGAGGCAATCATAGTTAAGTGACTTTTTATGCCATAAAGAGTCCCACTTCAATTTGGAATTTATATTGGATACCCTCCATAACAGTGATGAACAAGACTATGAACTGTTTGAAGTCAGGAACTAATTTTTTTTTTTTTTGTCATTCTTTGTATTCTCAGTGCTTAGCATAGTGCCTATTACTTAATTACACTAATTACTTAATTCATAGCTTAGTAAATATTTGTTGATTTACCTTAGTAACCACGTTTCCCAGTTTTATACCTACTTGATATCTATAATCAAATAAATGGTCATCAAACTTGGTCATTTCTGCTATTAAGTCCTTCAAGAAAAGTTGCATAATGTTTATGTATTAAGAGGAAATTGACTATTAAAAGAAAACCTTAAAGACAGTGTTTTCCTGTAATAAATCATATGGTTTTTTTTGTTGTTGTTTTATTTTGTTTTGTTTTGTAATCAACTAAGGATAAGTCTATTGAGATATCTTATTGACTTCCTTTTGGAATAAATTGTAGAGATATTATTTGCTATGAAACATCAACAAAAGCCTACCTGTTCCTCAGAAATGCCCTCACTGAGAATCCCTTGTAAGCATATGTAGGCATTTCATATATATATTTATATAGATGATATAGTAGGCATATAAATAAGTAAATATTAATATTTTCTCAGTAAACTTTTTTCAATATTAATAAGGTTTACAGATTTTTTTTCCTTCTTTATGACTTTGATGCCTTTCCCTATTTCAGGTAACTTGTGAACTGGCCTTCTTATGTATCAGACAAATTTGTATTGTGTGTAGATATAGATATACATATAGATATATAATATGTATACTCCAATATGTATAAAGCATATACAAATTTTTTTAAGCTTTAATAGTTTAAAACTATATTTAGATATTTGGAACATCCTGCACTTTGTCTAATTCATATTCTTTTCCTGTTTTTGTTGTCTTAATGCTATTTCAAATTACTTTATACACATATCTAAACTATGGCATTGGATTTCAAGTGTAGTGACTCTATTGTCTAGGCTAGTTATATATGTGCATATTTGTATATGTATGTATCTATATGTATATGTGTGTATGTACAGGATATATACCAAATTTTATCAATTTTTTCCATTTTTATTCTTAAATAATTTCATGTGAATTTTATTTTGTTGAGTCTCTTATCAATATTTATTTTAAATAGTTCTATCTTCCACATCTTCTCTGTTTTATGAATTAATTCTGTATAATCTTCTACCTTCCTTCCCTATATTTTCATCAATTTACATAATTTCTATGACATGATAGCACTTATAGGAGTCATATGACCACAATGCTGGAAGGGACTTCAGAGAGAATTTATTCCAACCATTTAATTTTGCATGTGAGTAAATGGAGTCCCAAAGTAAAATGTTTTAAGATCAACCAGAATATAAATAACAGAGTAGCATTTCTTGTTGCTCATCCACTCACTCTTGCTCATCATATGAGAAAATTCTATGTCTGAGCATTTTTAAAATGAAGACAAAGTACTCAGAAGAAACTATATCTAGTTTCTTTTAACTAATTTGGAATATTATTTTGTCTTTCCTGATTTCTAACAGAAATGGCATCTAGTACCTTGATGAAGAAAGGGAAAAAAATCAAAGGTTAAACACATATATGAAGAGCTAATCTTAATGAGATTATTTTACAAGATTCTGCACCTAGAGAGAAAGAAATAAGAGTTTTAGAACTTCATGCAGGAATTTCACATTAGAATAGATACAACTGCCTTTCTTCTGCATTCTCAATATGTGAGTTAAAAGGAATCTTAGAGTCCATCTATTCAAAACCCACCTCTGATAATGAATTAAATTTGACCCTAATCTAATCTCTGAGCCTTTGTTTCCCCACTTGTAAAATGAAGATGCTTGACTAGCTGTCCTTCCAGATCCACATCTATTATCTTTCAAACCCAAATAAAAATTATCAATGCAGAATCCTCTAGCACATGGTTATCAACATCACTTGAATAGATCATTTTATAGAAGGTATGGATTTAGATTTTAATTAAAACACAACCTGACACTCTCCTTGACACTGGCCAAGATATGAATATCACCCTAAAAAATGTAAAATCATATACAATTTATTTTGCTTATTCTATTATGTGCAAGTGATGTCTTCTCTTCTAAAATATAAGCTGTTTGAAGACATGGGCTATTTTTTCCCCTTTGCATCCCCTATACTTCACATAGTTCCTGGCTTTCAGTAAATACTTAATAAATAATGGTTTCTTATTTAATTGTTAATTCATTGAAGTAAACAGGAAAGTAAATCCATCTATTATGACTGTGGAATTTAGGAAACTATTGCTAATTTCAAGGGCCAAATTTGCTTTATAACATATATTTCTCCTAAAACATATTTAAACCTAAACAAGTCATATAGCTTTATGTGCCTCAAAAATTCTAGTATGCCATAGAAGAGTTGTCATCTCTGTAGAGACAGTTCCCACACCAGGGCTTTCTTGTTCTAATGAAATCATAGATCCTTCGAATATTCACATATTTAAGCATATTTTTTAAAAATATTAGCATCTGAAATGCCAACACAAATGGATCTATTCTATATATGATTTCTTTACATTTTATAAATTGTTCCTAAGACTCTTAAGGAATCATTATGCTACAGTGAACTTTTCAAATTTTTACTTTACAATATTAAAGAGAGATTTTTAACATTTGAAACCAATTGCATGACTACAGAAATGATTTCAGTTGTGTATTCGATAAAATGATAAATGTCCTTGTTGGCATATTTTATTTGTTAAACCTTTTATTCTTAAAACAATTTGGGTAAGACTTATATGCCATTTTCATGTATTTTCTAGCAAACTAAGATCCATTAAAACAAGAATGATACATGCATAGCTATTGGTTTCAAAAATATTTTTACATAAGACATTACAGTGGATCAGATACTGCTTAGTAAGACTAGATCAAATTCGATCAAATTGAAGAGAAAATAAAAATAGCAATGCCAGGATAGAGATTTAAAAAAAGAAGAAATATGGCTTGGAAAAAAATTGTGTAATTGGCACAGAGCTAAGACCACTGGCATCAGTAAGGAATGCTCAAAAGACATTGCAGGTTACTGACGATAATTACTAATGAATTGATCTGTCTTGATCTTAGAGAGAGGTTCAAAAGATTTCAACAGCCAAGGGAAAAAATGACTAGTCTTACTTTAAAATTTCCCATTTATCCTCTTTTGACTTACAATTGTTACAAGCCAGTGAGTTTATGAAATGACTATGTCAGTATTAGGGGTAACATTTCTTACCTTTTACTCAGTTCTTTACTCCAAGTCTGATTTATTTTTCAACAAGCTTGGTTTAATATTTCATATGCACTGAAGTTACTCTTTTTTTGTTTGGCTAATCCATATGAAACTTTCAGATGTTCTTAATAGGTATACATATGCTATGTATATAAGAGGGAACATATAAGGACTTCATGCCATAATAAAAATATTATTTTAATAGTTAAGTAAACAAAAGATTGCAGCACTTACACAATTTCTTGTATCAAGTAGGTACTTATCAAGTGATGTTTTACTAATTAATTGGATTTGATCCTATTCTTTTCACCGATGTAGTATTCTCCCCCTTTCCCTTTTTCTGGATTCTTCTGTACTTAGAACTTCAATGGCCACTAAACCCCAGCATCTTGCTGACTGGAACAGCCAAGGAAAAAAATATTCTGGGGGTAAAAAAAATAATATAATATTGCTAAATTACTCAGAGGGAAAAAAAGAGAAAAAATTCAAAAATATGGAATATGAGTATTACATGAGCAGTTAAAACCATTCATTTTGAAGTCTCAATTTTGCTGCTATTTAAATGTGTGACCTCGGGGACAGTTAAGTGGTGCAGTGGAGAGAAATCTTAATCTGGAGTCAGGAAGACATGAGTTCAAGTGGGCCCTCAGACACTAACTACCTGTCTGACCCTAGAAAAGTCACTTAATCCTATTTGCCTCAGTGTTTTCATCTAGAAAATGGGCTGTAGTAGAAAATGGCAAACCATTCCATTATCTTTACCAAGAAAACTCCTAAAAGGACTCACAAAGACTTGGGCATGACTGAAAATGACTAAACAATACCAGTAAAGGTATGTGACTTTGATCAAGTCACAACCTTTCTACATTTCAGATTTCTTACATATTAAATGGGGATGTCTATGTAATGTGGGTTCAAGTTGGGTATATATGAATAAGACCTTTCCCATTAGTGGATAAAATAATTACTGAAAATATGAACTTGTATAAGGGTGAAATTGGTGAGAGTTTAGAGGAGAGAGATCTTATTCTTGCTTCTGGCTTCAAAAAAAGATAAAGAAGAAGAACAATAACAACAACAAACACTATAACTACTACAGGAAAGAACAAGAAGAATAAGAACAACAAATACAAGAAAGGGGGAGATAGAGAAGAGATAAAAGGAAAGAAGAGAAACATATGATGTCATTCTCTTTATCAATGAAGAATCTTATGCAAATACACCAGGTCTGAATCTCAGGTTACAACTACACTATAGTATACTCTTTCACAGAGTCAGGAGCAAAGGATAGGAAATGCACTTTGCAAAGGATGGAATACTTTTTTTTTAGTCGATTATTGTTGATTTTTGTGTATAAAATGAAATAGTACCAGTCCTTGAAGAGCTTGTATTCAAGTATTTAAGGAACTGGTGATATATGGTCAGAAACAATTTGCTGATAAGAAAGTTGAACCTCAGAGAAGCTGTGTGTTGCCTCCAGTCTCATAGCTAATTTGAACACAGTTCTTCATGGTTCTAAGCCCCAACCTCTTTCCAGCTTGCTATAAGGCATCAAGATACTAGTTGTGTGATACATTTTCCTGATCTATGAGATGAGGAGTATTGGGATGTAATAGAAGATGAAGGACCAACTTTGGAGTCATGAAAATAAAAATTCCAGGCCTGCCTCTGAAACTTAAAAGTTCTGTGGCCTTATGCCCATGACATAGGTGCTTTGGTCATCTCCTAAGATTATAACTTATTGATTTGCTTCATTAAAGGGAGTTTCTATCCCAAGAATCCCAAACATAGATGAAAAATCATCCCTATTCTTTATCAGGATTATTAGGAAACAAATATTATATAATTCATAAATTAAACAATTCACTGAAGTGTGCTAGAGAAAAGTAATAAAATATATTATTATTTTTGCCTATTTCTCAGATTTTTATGACAATAAAATTAAAGGATGGAAATAAAGCATTTTGTAAACTATAAAGTACAATATAAGCATGAACCAATGTTGATAACGATTACCATATTTTATGAACCAGAAAGTACCCAATAGACTGATAATACATCTGTCTGCCTGATAACTGCTGAGTTTACCAGAATTTCTGGATGTCAAGGGAAGCTGCCAAAAGTGATCCACCAACTCTAGAAAAACTGAACAATGGCCTTGTACTGTAATATTTTACTGTTCTTGTTTCATAAGTGTATTTGGACCTTCCTTTTATGGAAGGAACATTATCCATGCACAGGATTAAATCTAGGAAAATCCAGACATTTCCACTAAATCAGATGTAGTTCCAACAATTATAACTAGCTTGAACAATCTGAGATTTTCCCCAAGGACTCCAATATATTAGAGAAGAAGTAGGGAGTAAGTCAGTCAAACTACAAGCACTTATTAGGCACTAATTTTGTTTCAAGCACTATTCTAAGTGCTGGAAAAAGGAAATCAACAGCAACAACCTTGCTTTAAAGAGTCTAGATTATAATAGAGGAGACATCATATAAGTAATTAGTTCTCCCTCCATGTGATCTGTATGTAGTGTAAATATAAGGCAATCTAAATGGGCACCCATTTAGTAGCTGAGGGAGAACAAAGAAGACCTCTTACAACAGGTAGGTATTGTCCTACTACTTCCAATTAGCTAAAATCCAATTACCATGGCATCCCTATAATGAGACCTATGTCTCTCCAATCCAAATGGAGGCATAACGTAGACTGTGTAGAGGATGGGAATCCCTGCCTTTTGTTTGACTGCACACAGATTTGTGTTATTCTCTATGTTGTTTCAATTGTTTCACCTTCCACCATCACCACTACCACATGCAGCAATGAATTAGCTTCCAGAACAAAAATTCCTAGTTACATCTTTGGCTCAACTTCCCTAGAAAGAACAAACTTCCTTTCCAAAGAGTTCTTTGCCAAAAAATAAAAATAAAATGTTTTGAACAAAGCCTGGCATGAATTTTCATTGTGCTAACCACAGAAATAAATTGACAAATCAGTTCTGAATGCTTCTGCTAAATTCATTAGAAGACTAAGAGAGTGAACCCATTCCTTTCACACCTAAAAAGATAAGGAACCAGTTAAATGCACAAATATTTATGGAATACCTACTGTGTGCCAGCATGCTGCCTGCCCATGGAAAGAGAGAAGGCAAAAAGACTCCACTTAGATAAAAATTAAAAATTAAACTACAGTTATATTGCTGGCCACAAAGCAAGGTTGGAACTGCTCCCAGAGGGAATCCTGTTTCAATTATTTAGACTTATGTTTGATCTAGTTTAACTAACCTACTTAGAATGGCTTTGGGAGGAGGGATGGGAGAGAAAATGCAGTGGCAAAGACTGTTCTACAGGGCACCTTTGTGTTCATTCTAAACACATCCCTGATTTAGAAAAGATTTCCTAATGGCAAGATTCCTAAATAGCAGTAAATATTTAGAGTTCAGAAGCAAAAGGAATTAAGAAAAGGAATTAAGTCTTCTAATCCATTCACCTGTTCTGATGGCAATGCTAATGCTTAACAATAGAAACTGATACATATTTGCTGATGGTGCACTCATCAGCTTCCCTTTCCATTACTGAAGACACAGAAAGAGTAATTTTTCAACTTGACATTTGCTTTTGGAAACATTTTTAATGTGTTAAAATAAATCTACCAAAGTAAAGAATCCATTATTCTAAAAGAGATGAACCATAATAAGCTGATGCCTATTTCCAGAATAATTAATTCTGAGGAAGGTCTTATACAAAGATTTTTGCTAAAAATAAGCTAGGTCACAAATACTACCAAACTGTATTTAAAATATGTAGAAAGCATTAAAAACTGGAAGAGAAAAAGTGATTCCATCAATGGAGTTGAACTGTTTCCTTCTGTACCCATCCTCAGACAGGTATCATCAATTTGATATATTGTGTCCAGCATTGGTAGAATTAGAGCATTAAATACAAATTTGCCAGTTTAACCTGGAAGCAGAAAAGGGAAAAATTATTCTCTGACAATTACATATTAGCCTGATGAGGGAGAAAGGCAGCCCTCTGTCCACTGTAGTGATGTTAAATTCAAACAGAAATAGAGGCAATTGTACATAAGGATTATCTCTGGACCCAAGGATTCTTACAGGTCCAACATTACTTAAAATATAATTTCTACTATTACATTTTTATTTAATTAAATATTTTCCAATTACTTTTTAATCTGTTTGGGGCTATACAAGGAATGTTGCTAGCTACATGGGGCCATCTATTTGACACCACTAATCTACTGGGCAAAAATATTAAGTGTACACCTAATTTCTGGTCTCAACACTGCTATCAATCTCTGTACTGCAGATTTTTAAATTTTTTTAAATGCATTTTAAATTAAGAGGTTCTCCATCTAAGGACACACATGATGAAGCAATGCAAATAGTTTTCCAATATCAAATATCATGAATAAAGAATTAATTATATATTTAAATTGTATTTATTAAGAATAAACAATGAGTTCATTCATCATAATCATTATCATCATCATCATCATCATCATCATCAAATCTAACTCTGACATACACATTGACTAAGTGATTCTATGTAAATACTTTCAACTTTGAGTGTCCCCAGGTACCTCTTCAAGACCCAAAGTTGCAGAGCCAGTACAAATCCTCTTTGGTAGAGGAAGGTTTCTTACTAAGAGTCTCCAAACCAAAGAAACGACAAATTATTTTTTTTATTTGCAAAACATATGTATGGGTAATTCTTCAACATTAACCCTTACATAGCTTTCTGTTACAAATTTTTCCCCCCTACTCCCCACCCCTCCCCTAGATGGCAGGATATCCACTACATATTAATTATGTTAAAATACTTGACCAAAAAAAATGTATACATATTTCCACCCTTATCATTGTTGTGCAAGAAAAATCATATCTACAAGAAAGAAAAATCAGAGAAAGGAAACACAATGCAAGTAAACATCAATCGAGAGCATGAAAATGTTATGCTGTGGTCCACATTTCACATCCCTCTCTCTGGGTGTATATGGCTTTCTTCAGTGAACAATTGGAAGTGGTTTGAAACATTTCATTGTTGAAGAGAGCCATGTCCATCAGAATTGATCGTCATATAGTATTGTTGTTGCTGTGTATGATGATCTCCTGGTTCTGCTCATTTCACTCAGCATCAGTTCATGCAAGTCTCTCCAGGCCTCTCTGGAATCGTCCGGCTGGTTGTTTCTTAATGAACAATAATATTCCATAATATTCACATATGATAATTTATTCAGCCATTCTCCATTTGAAAGGCATCTATTAAGTTTCCAGTTTCTAGCCACTACAAAAAGGGCTGCCACAAACATTCTTGTACATGTGGGGCCCTTTCCTTCCTTTATTATTTCTTTGGGATATAAGCCCAATAGAAACGCTGCTGGGTCAAAGGGTATACATAGTGTGATAACTTTTTGAGCATAGTTCCAAATTGCTCTCCAGAATGGCTGGATCTGTTTAGTTCCACCAACACTGCATCAGTGTCCCAGCCTTCCCACATCCCCTCCAATATTCGTCATTAACTTTTCCTGTCATTTTAGCCAATCTGACAGGTGTGTAGTGGTACCTCAGGGTTGTCTTAATTTGCATTTCTCTGATCAATAGTGATTTGGAGCACCCTTTCATATGACTACAAATAGTTTTAATTTCATCCTCTGAAAATTGTCTGCTCATATCCTTTGACCATTTATTGATTGGAGAATGGCTTGAATTCTTATAAATATGAGCCAATTCTCTATATATTTTAGAGATGAGACCTTTATCAAAACCCTTAAATGTAAAGATGATTTCCCAATTTATTGCTTCCCTCCTAATCTTGTCTGCATTGGTTTTGTTTGTATAAAAACTTTTTAACTTAATATAGTCAAAGTTATCTATCTGGTGTTCAATTAAGAGTTCCAATTCTTCTTTGGAAATAAATTTATTCCATCTCCATAGGTCTGAGAGGTAAACTAAATTACATTCCTCTAATTTACTTATAGTATCACTCTTTATATCCAGATCATGAATCCATTTAGATCTTATCTTGGTATGTGGTGTTAGATGTGGGTCAAGCCCTAATTTCTTCCACACTAGTTTCCAATTTTCCCAGCAGTTTTTGTCGAATAGTGAGTACTTATCCCAGAAGCTGGGGTCTTTGGGTTTGTCAAAGACTAAATTGCTATAGTTATTGCCTAGTTTGTCCTGTGATTCTATCCTATGCCACTGATCGACTACTGTATTTCTTAGCCAGTACCAAATGGTTTTGATGACTGCTGCTTTATAATATACTTTTAGATCTGGTACAGTGAGTCCACCATCATCAGCCTTTTTTTTTTCATTAATTCTCTTGAAACTCTTGACCTTTTGTTCTTCCAAAAGAATTTTGCTACTATTTTTTCTAGATCTGTAAAATAATTTCTTGGGAGTTTGATTGGTATGGCACTATATAAGTAAATCAGTTTGGGTAGTATTGTCATTTTTATTATATTCGCTCGGCCTAGCCATGAGCATTTTATGTTTTTCCAATTGACTAGGTCTAATGTTATTTGTGTGGAAAGTGTTTTGTAGTTTAGTTCATATAGTTCCTGACTTGGCAGATAGATTCCCAAATATTTTATACTATCAACAGTAATTTTGAATGGAATTTCTTTTTGTATCTCTTGCTGCTGAACTTTGTTGGTAATATATAAAAATACTGATGATTTATGTGGATTTATTTTGTATCCTGCAACTTTGCTAAAGTTGTGAATTGTTTCTAGTAATTTTTTAGTTGAGTTTCTAGGGTTCTCTAAGTATCCCATCATGTCATCTGCAAAGAGTGATAATTTGGTTTCCTCATTACCTACTCTAATTCCTTTAATCTCTTTTTCTTAGGGTTGCTTTTTCTGAACACCTTGAGTGCTTTCCCTATATGAATTCTCTATAAAATGGTCTTTTCAGCACACATACATTTCACATTTGAACAATGTGACCAGCCCAACAAAGTTACACTCTCTGCAATAGAGTTTGAATGCTTGGCAATATAGTTCAAGAAAGAACCTTAATATCTGGTATCTTATCCTGCCAGATGATCTTCAGAATCTCCTTAAGATAATTCAAATGGAAGCAATTCAATTTCCTGGCATGGAGCAGGTATAGCCAGGTTTCGTAGGTATACACAATAGCTCTGTAGACTTATAGATTGGTTCTCCTCTCCCACATTTTCCTTCTGAGCCTCCCAAACATTGAACTAGTTCGATCAATGCATGTTTCAATGTCCTTATCAATATATACATCTCTGGAAAATATGGTGCTAAGGTCCACAGAATTCAAAACTTTTTCATTTATTATAAATAATAATTGCACAAATGGATGGTGTGGTGTTGGCTGATGGAGTACCTGGTACTGATACTGTTCTAGCTGAGATTTACAAGGTAGGGAGTCCATTGCTCATACAAAATGTGACTGAAATTTTCCAGATTAATGATGAGGAGGTTATGCCCCAGGAATTCAGAGATGCTTCTATTGTACATCTCTATATAGGTAAAGTGAATAGATTATCCTGGGACAATTACAAGGATGGAAGGTTTGTCTGTTTCTTACCTTTGCTAGCAAGACTTTTGCCAAATTTAATAGGAGAGTCCTACACCTGGAAGTGTAGTCTTCCTGAAAGTCAGTGTGACTTTAGAAGGGGCCAAGGAACAGTTGATATATTTGCTGTCTGGCAACTCAAGGAGAATTGCCAGGAGCAGAAAAAAGGTCTGTATACCAGATTTGTAGATTTGACCAAGGTCTTTGTTACTGTGAGTCATGGGAACTTATGGAAAATTATTTCAAAATTTGGTTGCCCAGAGAAATTCATCAATAGACTATATCAGTTTCATGATGGCATATTTACCTGGGTTCTGGACAATGGACAATGATCTTGAGGTTTCCCAGTCACTAACAGAGTAAAACAAGGTTGTGCACTTGTTCCCATGTTTGTTAGCATGTTTTCAGCCATGATGTCAAATGCTTTCAATGAGAATAATAAACATGACATCAAAGTCAGCTACCACAGTGATAGTAAATTCTTTGACTTGAAAAGACTATCAGGCAAAACTGAAGTAGATGAAGTGTTGGTGCATGGTGATTGTACACTCAATATAGCCTCTGAAGTTGAGATGCCACAAAGTATGGATCAATTCTCTGCTGCTTGTGCTAATTTTGCCCTAACAATCGATTTCTGATCAATATAAGTAAAAGTAGAATCCCAAACTCATTTTTCTGCTTGAAGGTAATAAACCAAAGAGCTAACTAAGCAAACAGGGGAGACTTCTGCTAAGCTAGTCCTAGGCAAAGAGACATTGCCTTTGCTAAAATTGAGTAGGAGAAGAAATATAGCAGCATTGCCCAACTCCAAAAACATGAGTATTCTAACACTGCAGATTAAAAGAGGATCATTGTAATGACAAAGAAAGACATGAGCTATGCTCTGAAGAGGAAGCCCAGGGAACTAAACAGAGCCCCCATCCAGCCTAGGGATATCTATTCCCTGATCAGGATAGCAGGTTTCTTGTAGCATTCTGTATAACCTAGACTTCCTAGCTGTGTGACCCTGAGCAGGTCACTTGAGCCCAATTGCCTCAGCAAAAAAAAAAAAAAAAAAAAAAAAACAACAAAAAACAACAAAAAAAAACCCCACAACTATGGATGAATGCTTAAAGCAAATTGCTAAAAGGCTTCATTAAAATCCATAAGATCTTTGACTCCTTTTAAGAATCTTTCTTTTTTCTAAACAACTTTATCAAATATTTTTTCTTTCCCTTTTCTGTTATATTTATGTTTCGTCAATTTGTTTCACTCACTCTTTATTAATTATTTTTTCCTTTCCAACTTCTTTCTCTTCTCCAGTCTTTCTCTTTATGTCCTTGCTGCTGACTACTCTTCTTCCTTCATATTGATTTTTCCCTTCAGAATATGCCCTTTTCCTTCAGTTATACTTGTTGTTCAGCTTTTCCTCAATTTCCTAAAAATTTCTCCAAATGTGTCCTCTCTCAAATGCAATCTCTGGCCTTCATAAATGCAAATGCCCCAAATTACTTCATAAAATAACTTCTTTTCTTTGTCATCCAAAGTCCTCATTTTCTCTCTTGTTCCTTTTCCTGGATCTTATCTTTTACAAAAACTAGACATAGAATCTTTTTCTTATTCTTTTTCTTCAAAATTTCCTCCACTTTGAAATTTCTGAGGGCAGCTAGGTGGCACAATGGATAGAGTACCAGCCCTGAAGTCAGGAGAACCTGATTTCAAATCTGGTTTCAGACACTACTCCTAGCTGTGTGACCCTGGGCAAGTCACTTAACCCCAATTGTCTCAGGAAAAAAAAAAGAAAGAAAAAACAAATTTCTCATCTTCATAGTCAAACTCTGGCCCTTCTCATAAGCCCAAACCCTTATAAATTGTCTTTATAATTTTTTCTCCTTGTTCAGCTCATTTCCCCCTACAACCTCCCACAGAATCTGGATATAGAAAAAAAATTTACTAGTTTCCAGACTCTGAGGAAGACATTCTATCTCTCTCCAAGCGTCAATTTTTTCATCCACATATGGGTAAAATAATAATAGTTCACTTAAACTAACCACCTTCTAGGCTTTTAAGTGGCAAATGACATTAAATTTAATAAATATTTATTAAGTCTAGGCTAGGTCTAGAGGACTGTGCTAGGCATAGCACATAGGGACACAAAAAAGAAATATATATATATATATACATCTATATGTATATAGATGTGTATATATATATATATATGATATATAGGTAGATAAATAAGATAAAGTTCTTTTTAACAAAGAATTTGCAATTTAGTTGGAGTAAGTGATTCGTAAGTAAATAACTATAATCCAATTCAGTATATAAGTACATTAGAAAGATGCCCAGCAAAGTGCTACATTAAACCCCAAGGGGAAAAGATTAATACTTATGTTAGTGACCAAAGATGACATTTGAATGGGTGGAATTTATCAAGATAGAAGATTAAGAAGGATTAGGATCAGCACAATCAAGATATAAAGGCACTTTTGGAGAGCAGTCAAGTTTGGCTAGAACATAGCTTCACTGGTAAGGAGTGGTATTAAATTAAACTAGAAAGCTAGAATATGACCAGATTTTGGAAAGTCCTACATTTGCAGGAATATCAAAGCTATATTTTTTCTTATCCACAATTTTTCTTAGGGACAACCCTGCCTAACATTATCTCTCTACAATTACAACTGTCCAACTATGTGAAGCTTTTTCCTCAGTTCTTCCTCTAAGCTCCTTCCCTCCCCTTTGATAATTCCATATTTCTAATCTTGAACCAGTGAATTAAGTATATGAGATTTGGCTGAAACATTTGACTATGTGGATTACCACAAAATGGCAAGTTCTCAAAGAGATGGAATACTGTATAATCTTACTTATCCCCTAAGGAAACTGTTTTTGGACCACAAATCAACAGTGAGAATCAGCCATGAAACAAATGATTGGTTTAAGATTAGAAAAGGAATACAGGACTGTATATTGTCATTTTATTTCTTTAACTTATTTGCAGAGTACAACGTGTGAAATGCCAGTCTGGATGAATCAAAAGCTGGGATTAAAGTTGCCAGGAGAAATAACAACAATCTCTGTTAAGCAGATGATACCACTCTGGTGGCAGAAAGGGAAAAATTAAGAAGCCTATTGATTATAATGTAAAAAGAGAGTGTAAAAACTGAATTGATTTTTAACATCAAAAAAACTAAGAACTTAGCAACTGATTCCATTACTTCCTGGCAAATAGAGGGAGAAAGGATGAAAGCAGTGTAAAATTTTATATTCTCGGGCTCCAAGTTCATTGCAGATGTCAATTGCAGTCACGAAATTAAAAGAACACTTGTTCTTTGGGAGGAAAACTATGGACAGCATACCAAGAAGTTGAGATATAAGGTTGCAACAAGAGTCCAGGTGGTCAAAGCTCTGGTTGTTCCAGTAGCAATTCAGGACTTAAAGAGTTGCACTACAAGGAAAGCTGAGCATTATAGAATCAACACTTTGGGAATTTTGGTACTGGAGGGGGTGGAGCCAAGATGGGGGAGTGCAGACAAGACTCTCTGTGAGCTCCTCTCACCATCCCTCAAATCAAGAACAGATTAAGCTTCTGAACTTATTCTGGACTGAAAGCTCCCTCAAACACTTGGAATACAACACATTTCCATCAAAAATTACCTTGGAAGAACTCCAGAGCAGGTCTGTTTCAGACGGGCAGCAGATTTGGCCCCTTGCTGCCCTCAGGTGGCAGTGCACAGCCGGGGTGGGAGACCAGGGCTGGGACAGAGCATGGTGGATTCTAGGTACCCGGGAAGTCCCTGAGAGACTCTTGGGCCACTTTGCTCTGCTTGCAGGCAGGTGCTTTGGCAGATCTGCCTTTGGTAAAGGGTGGATTGAGAGCAGCTGAGAGCACAGACCTGGCCCAATCAGCCCTGCACCAAAAGTCAACTATGTGAACTGCCCCAGGGCAAATTGAATCAGCTGCGGGTTCCCTGCTTTAAACAGACCTCAAGCTCTAAAAAATGAGTGAGAAACAGAAGAGAGCTCTCACCATAGATAGCTTTTATGGAGAGAAAGAAGGGCAGACCTCAGATCCTGAGATTTCTAAAGGAAAAGCAATGCCAGAGGAAACCACAAAGGGAGACATGAGCTGGTCCCCATTTCATAAGGCTTTCCTGGAAAATTGCATAAAGAATCTCGAAAGAGAATTAGAAGAAAAATGGAGAAATGAATTGAGATCAGTGCAAGAAGGATATATTACCCTGCAAAAGAGATATGAAAAAGACACCAATTCACTGAAAAACAAAATTGGTGAAATGGAAAAAAGACACCAACTCACTGAAAAACAAAATTGGTGAAATGGAAAAACACAACAACTCACTGGAAAATAAAATTGGCAAAATGGAAAAAGACAACAATTCACTGAAAAACAAAACTGGTAAAATGGAAAAAGAATACAATGAATAAAAAAATTCAATTGGCCAGTTACAAAAGCAGCTATAAAAGGTAACTGAAGAAAATAATATTTAAAAATTAAAATTGAACAAATAGAAGTGAATGACTCAATAAGACTTCAAGAATCAGTCAAACAAAAACAAAAAATTTGAAAAAATAGAAGAAAATATGAAATATCTCCTAGGAAAAACAACTGACTTGGAAAACAGATCGAGGAGAGACAATCTAAGGATTATTGAACTCCCTGAAAGCTATGATGAAAAAAAGAATGTAGATGCTATCTTCCAGGAAATTATGAAAGAAAACTGCCCTGATGTTTTAGAATCAGAAGGCAAAATCTCCATTGAAAGAATTCACCAATCAACTCCTGAAAGAGACCCCAAAATTAAAACCCCAAGGAATATTATGGCCAAATTTCAGGACTATCATACCAAGGAACAAATATTGCAAGCAGATAGAAAGAAACAATTCAAATACCAAGGAACTGTAATTAGAATTACACAAGATCTGTCAGCTTCAACATTAAAGGATGGAAGAGCCTGGAATCAGATATTTCGAAAGGCAAAGGAACTTGGATTACAGCCAAGATTAAGTTATCCAGCTAGAATGAGCATTATCTTCCAGAGAAGAAGATGGTCATTCAATGATACAAGAGAATTACACCTATTTCTAATGAAAAGTCCAGATCTGAACAAAAAATTTGACCTCCAAACACAGAACTCAGGAGAATCATAAAAAGGTAAAAAGGAAAGAACTCTTGAGAACTATATTTCTACTATGGGTATACTCAAAGAATGAGGGTATAATTTAATTTTACTCTGATAATAATGGAAAAGAAATTAGAGGTGGAAGGGCTATCATACTGGAAAAAAGAGGGGAAAGGAGGTAAAATAAAGTTTAAAAAAAGAAGGTAAAAATAAGGTAAAATCTCATGAAGAGGCATAGAAAATCTAATATAATTGAGGGAAAGAAGGGAGGTACCATAAATAATGTAGCATTATCAATACTAAATATATATGCACCAAGTGGTAAAGCATCCAAATTCCTAGAGGAGAAACTAACAGAGATGCAAGAATAAATCAAACAGCAAAACTATACTAGTGGGGGATCTCAAACTTGCTCTCTCAGAATTAGATAAATCAAACCACAAAATAAATAAGAAAGAAGTTAAGAAGGTAAACAAAATGTTAGAAAAGTTAGGTATGGTAGATCTTTGGAGGAAATTGAAAGGCAATAGAAGGGAGTTTCCTCTTTTCTCACGGGTTCATGGAACTCATACAAAAATTGATCATGTGTTAGGGCATAAAAACCTCAAAATCAAATGGAGAAAAGCAGAAATAGTAAATGCATCCTTTTCAGATCCTGATGCAATAAAAATCACATATAATATAAGGCCAGGAGAAAATAGACCAAAAGTTAATTGGAAATTAAATAATCTAATTTTAAAGAATGAATGGGTGAAAGAGCAAATCATAGACACAATCAATAATTTCATCCAGGAGAATGACAATAATGAGACAACATACCAAAATTTGTGGGATACAGCTAAAGTGGTTATAAGGGAATTGTGGTACTGGAGAAGTCTTCTGAAGATGACTCTGTGACAGCAGGAATGTCAAATCAGCCAAAACTTAAAGAAATTAATTCAGACTATTCACTGAAAGGTCATATACTGAAGCTGAAGCTTAAATATTTTGGCCACATAATGAGAGTTCAGGGTGTCATTGGAAAAAAACCTTGATGTTGGGGGAAATTGAAGGCAAAGCAAAAAGAGAATGATAGATTATGAGATGGAAAGAGTGTCATGGAAGAAATGAATTTGAACTTGGACTGACTTGAAGAGATAGGGGAGTTATAGAAGGTCCTGACATGCTATAGTCCATAAGGCTATGAAGAGTCACGCACAATAGAATGACTGAACAGCAGTAACAAGTGAGGATATTGTATAGAATGCTGAGCTTAGATTTAAGTGAACCTGAGTTCAAATCCTGCTTCAGACAACTTACAAGTTATTTCAACCTGGCAAGCCACTTACTCTCTGCATCCTCAATTGTAAAATATTTATAAAGGGTTGTTATTAGGATCAAGTGAGAAAATATTTGTAAAGGTCTTAAGGCAGGACCTAGTCCATAGTAAGTATTTATTTAATGATTATTCCTTTGCACTCCCAATTCCCTGAAAGGATAAATTGAGTTGATGAAGATAGAATAGCCTATAAATCAGGTAGGAAGAGCTATCCTTTTTTGCTGACCAAGATATTATTGTTTTTGTTTGTCCTTTGTTCTCAAGGAGGATCATGACATCAGGGAGGTGATGCCATAATATGCAAATGAATTGGATTTCAGTGAGGGTTGTGCAAGGTCATCTGTCTCACTTTCTTCTCCAGAGTCATATTGCTCTAGTGGCTAGATATAGATCAGGATGCCTAGAGATGGCTCTGGCTATAATGGGAGATCTTGTCCTTTTAAAGTTAAGATCTTCAACACCTCTCAATTTGACTGAAGCAACATCCATTCAGTGGTTAAGGCTAGGTAGGAAATGAAATAAAGAATTTGTTCCATTTGCCCCACTGGATTTTAATTGAACTAAAATGGAATTATGAGGAACTTACTCTCACTGTTATTAAGGTTGCTCTAGGGCAAAGCAGAGGCAACCAGCCAAACTCATTCCATTTGCTAGGACTACTAGTAGCAGGTGCAAAAAACTATCTCTCCACCCCCTCTTTTTAACCAGTCAGTCCATAAAGGAGCAATATAAGCTCTAAGCTCTTCTCTCTGTTCTCAGTTTATCAGTTTCTCCATGAGCCATTTGCTTGGTTGTACTAAATTATACTAAGGTCCTTTCAAGTATAAGTTCCTTCAGGAAAGAAAGATGGTGCAGTGAATAGAATGTCAGGCCTGGAGTTAGGAAGGGACATCTTCCTGAATTCAAATCTTACCTCAGACACTTACCAATTGTGTCACCCTAGGCGCATCACTTAACCCTGTTTGCCTCAGTTTCCTTATCTGTAAAATGATCTTGAGAAGGAAATGGCAAACTACTCCATTATCTTTGCCAAGGAAACTCCAAATGGGATCACAGAGATCTGTACACAATTAAAAAAAAGAAATACTGAATAAAGTCCCTTTAATTCTGCTTCTATTTTCTAATTTTCAACTCTATGCAGTCTCCTTATATGAAACGATTCCTTTTCATGAGAAACTAAAATCTACATTTCAATCGTGTACACCACAAATGTGAAATATACAATTGTCCCATGTTCAACCCAAAACTAGACTTATCAAGGTTTCCCAGCTATTAACCTCAAAGTTCATATAATAATTACATGTAAATTAGTTCCTGGGTAACAAAAAGTTTCAACTTTTTCCTCGGGAAATAGTTTTCTCTGAAAGTGGATTTCTCTCAGATTTTCTTAGGACTGTCTATTTCTCTTAAAGTACTTTTTCCCCTGAGATCTGCTTTTCCCTCAGGTACTCCTAGTAGCACCGATATTTCTGCAACTTTACAAATATAAAATTGTCTGCATTTGAAATGGTCCACTTTTCAGTAAGAATAGAAGATGTCTAGCCGTCCATTTTGACCTATTTGCCTGAGCTTATACAGAAAGAAATGTTGAACAAAAACATCTTCTACAAATCTAAATCCAAGTTGTACTGGTAGGTTGATATAATATAAGCAAGCATTATCCTGCTCATTATCAGACCAGAAAGGAGCTGCTGCTTAACTATATACAACAGAATAATTAGCCTAGATGAGTCTATGATTTCGCAATGCATAGCCATGCCTCCCATGAACTTTAATTAAGTTTACTGTACATTGAAATACAGAAGACAATGCGTCCTTGGGTCTTGAAATTAGATTTAGAATAAATTTAGGATTGTGTTCTGCTGTTGGCCAGCATTTGCTCCTGCTGTCACCCCAATGATTTGTTACCATTTCTACATCATTAACTCATTAGAGTATTTTGCAAACATATGTTTCTGGTCTTTTTGTCCCAATTAAAATATGTGTGTCTCTCTTTTTTTCTCCATGACTTAAATTGTCCCTCCCTATATTCCAGAATTAGCCAGTTTATATTATTATCATTATTTGTCTGTCAGTTTTCAAATGGGGGTGGGGATTGGAGAAAGGGTTCTGTTAAGAGATGAGCCATTAGCCTACTACTCTGACAATCCCATTCTATAATTAAATTTTGGTAATGACTAAGAGACCATATAAAAGTGTTATCTTAGTAAAGCTTATAAAGGAAAACCATAAACTTTGATTTTGATCCTAAAATAAGCTGGGGAAAAATCTTATTGATAGCAAAATAAAACGAGTATACAAGTTCATTCATATAAGAGAACCTAAATAATTTTGTAATATGTACAATGTTTATAATATATATGAATATGTAAATGTATTAACAATGGAGCTGTGATCATACTCATGTAGTTAAGCCTTATAATAGTGCATACTGCATTCAACAATATTCACTCATCATATCATATTTTCCCGGACTTCCTTAAATTCTCCATAGAGGATTTACTCAATATTTTGTAGATTTTCCTTTAGGTCTGTTGATATTATAAGGACACCAATGTGACTTCTTGGTTGCCTATTATTTATTCTTCAAATATTATTCTAATGATACTTTTTATATCTACAAACCAATGGAGCAATCAATAAGCATTTGTTAAAAATTTACTACAAGCCAGACACTGTGCTTAATGCTTAGGATATAAGCACAAAGCATAAAATGTTCCCCAGTCACAAAAAATTCTAAGGAGGAAGAGCAAGTTAACACACACACACACACACACACACACACATGCACACACATGCACACACATGCACATGTGTGCACAAACAATACATCTATAGGTATGTGTATAAATTCATACATGTAACTATACAATACGACATACATCAAACATGCATGTTTTGTATTTATATGTACTCATATGTTTTTATTGTTATTTTATAAAAATTGATCTTTATTTTATAAAGAAATGTATACATATATACAAAATAAACATAAGGAATGCACTCAAAATAATTAAATACAAGGTACTTTGGGAGGGAAGACACTACTATTTTGGAAGAATCAGAAAAGTTTCACATGGTGTTGAATTGCTTCTTAAAGAACAATACAGCATTCAAGGTAAGAAAATTGAAGCTCACCCCAGTGCCAATGCAGGCACAAATGGTAGATGTGAATAGGCTACAGCCTGTTACCAATTGGAATAGAAATGAATATAGTTTGAGTTTGAATCAAATACCAAAAAAGACAACAAACACATACTCAAGGAGCTTTAGCACCAGAAGAGAATGTAGATTGTTTATATGGTAAGAATTAGGGATAAAATATAAAATGCTCAGGGTGTCTAAAAAGTTTTATGTCATTCTTATGCTTTAATATCTGTAACTATTAAAGCTTAAATTATTGATAAAGCTTAGTTCAAATAATTTTAAAAATTAAACCTTAAAACTCCCTAGGACATTTGGAATATCCTATATAGAGAACTAAATACAGACATATACACATATGCCTACACACACACACATACACACACACACATACACACACAAACTTCTCCAGACCTCAAATTTTGAGGATGTAGGAAACTCCTATTAATGCTAACTGACAACTGCTCTTCAATTTTATAATTAGAGTTGTCTAGGCCATTGAGAAACTAAGTGACTTGTCCAGGCTCACAGTCAATATGTGTCAGAAATGGGCCCTCACCCCAGGTTTTCCAGACTCCAACATAGATTCCCTATTGTTTATATTTTATTGACTCTCCTATAGAAACATTTATGTGCATAGTTACTTTAATATTTCAAAGAGCTATGATGTTTTCAGGTGACTAGCACAAGCTAGAATTCCTCTATTTCTTACTACATGGTCTTGTGTTATTGTGATGGAACAATTTGTCATCCTACTGCCAATCTTGTGATCAGCTTCTTCAAATTTAGCTAGTTTTGTCTTTAAATGATAGACATATATAAGTCCATCACCAAGTCCATATGCATATCCTTTTTAGTTGTCTATGTCCCAAGCTTTTCCTGCTAGATCTTGGGGATGCTGCAATAACCCTCAAGAACCCCATGATATCTCCACTTTGTATAGGACTTGAGTATGTCTCACATGCCTGGAATTCTCTCCCTCCTTAATTACTCTTTCTGGATTCTCTAGCTTCTTTCAAGTCTCAGATAGAATCCCACTTTCTACAAGAAACCTTCTCCCCCCACTTCATTCTAATGCCTTTGCTCTGAGATTACCTCCAATTTATCCATTAGCAATATTATTTACGCATTATTGCTTGCCTGCTATCACCTCCATTTGAACTCCATAAGAATAGGGACTGACTTTACAATAACAACTACAAAGGTAAGTATAAGCTGAATTTACTACAATAAGTATAACAGTAGGGGCTGACTTTACCTTTCTAATGTCCTTAGTGCTTAGTACAATGCCTAGCACAAAGCAGGTATTTAGTAAATGCCATAGGAGATGTTGACTGAAATAATGTTACCATCTTATCTCTCATATTTGCATATTGGATGCTATTGTTTGATTCATGAGATAGTATGTATAATTTAAAATTAATATAGAATCAAGTCAAAAAAGTCATATTTTGCCTAATTGGTATTTTATTTGATGTATATTTTCCCTAAAGATAGTCCTTAAAAAGTTCCTTTATCATATAAATAAATGATTGGTTATTAAGATATTAAATAAAAATCCATTTTTTATATTCTATAGATTCTATATTATCATTCTTTATGCCTAGATCATGAATCCATTTTGACCTTATCTTGGTATATGGTGTTAGGTGTGGGTCAATGCCTAATTTCTTCCATACTAGTTTCCAATTATCCCAGCAGTTTTTGTCAAATATTAAGTTTTTATCCCCAAAACTGGGGTCTTTGGGTTTATCAAACACTAGATTACTATTGTCATTGAGTATTTTGTCCTGTGAACCTAACCTATTCCACTGATCCACTACTCTATTTCTTATCCACTACCAAATGGTTTTGGTGACCACTGCTTTATAATGTAGTTTTAGATCTGGTGCAGCCAGGCCACCCTCATTTGCATTTTTTTTCATTAATTCCCTTGAAATTCTTGACCTTTTGTTTTTCCAGAAGAATTTTGTTGTTATTTTTTCTAGGTCAGTTAAATAATCTCTTGGGAGTTTGACTGGTATAGCACTAAATAGATTAGTTTAGTATTGCCATCTTTATTATATTCGCTCGACCTATCCAAGAGCACTTGATGTTTTTCCAGTTGTTTAGATCTGACTTTATTTATGTTGAGAGTGTTTTGTAGTTTTGCTCATATAGATCCTGACTTTCCCTTGGCAGATATATTCCCAAATATTTTATACTATCGATAGTTATTTTGAATGGAATTTCTCTTTGTATCTCTTGCTGTTGCATTTTGTTGGTGATGTATAAAAATGCTGATGATTTATGTGGATTTATTTTGTATCCTGCAACTTTGCTAAAGTTGTGGATTAATTCTAATAGTTTTTTTAGTTGATTCTCTAGGGTTGTCTAAGTAGACCATCATATCATCTGCAAAGAGTGATAATTTGGTTTCCTCATGACCTACTCTAATTCCTTTAATCTCTTTTTCTTGTCTTATTGCCAAGGCTAGTATTTCTAATACAATATTGAATAGTAATGGTGATAGTGGGCAACTTTGTTTCACCCCTGATCTTATTGGGAATGGTTCCAGTTTATCACCATTACATATGATGCTAGCTGATGGTTTTAAATAGATGCTACCGATTATTTTAAGGAAAAGTCCATTAATTCCTATACTCTCTAATGTTTTTAATAGGAATGGATGTTGGATTTTATCAAATGCTTTTTCTGCATCTATTGAGATTATCATATGTTTTTTGTTAATTTTGTTATTAATATAGTCAATTATGTTAAGAGTTTCCCTAATATTGAACCATCCCTGCATTCCTGGTATAAATCCTACTTGGTCATGGTGTATTATTCTGGGAATGATTTTCTGTAATCTCTTTGCTAATATTTTATTTAAGATTTTTGCATCAATATTCATTAGGGAGATTGGTTTATAATTTTCTTTCTCTGTTTTTGTTTTACCTGGTTTAGGTATCAGTACCATGTCTGTATCATAAAAGGAGTTTGGTAGGAGTCCTTCATTCCCTATTTTTTCGAATAGTTTATATAATATTGGAGTTAATTGTTCTTTAAATGTTTGGTAGAATTCACATGTAAATCCATCTGGTCCTGGGGATTTTTTCTTAGGGAGTTGATTAATGACTTGTTCTATTTCTTTTTCTAAAATGGGATTATTTGAGTAATTTATTTCCTCTTCTGTTAATCTGGGCAATCTATATTTTTGTAGATATTCCTCCATTTCACTTAGGTTATCAAATTTATTGGCATATGGTTGGGCAAAGTAACTCCTGATTATTGCTCTAATTTCCTCTTCATTGGTGGAAAGTTCTCCCTTTTGCAAAAAAAAGTTTTTGCAAAGGTCAATGTAGAAAAATCACTCATATGTTTTGTAAATAAAAAGCTTTATAAAAAAAGATTCTATACAATAAAATGATAGTACTTCTCAATCAGTTGCCATTTTAGGCCTTTCTCTTTTCTTAATGGTGATTTCTTTCTTTGTCTAGATTTTAGCTGCCCTATTTTTTTTATCATTTTTCCTAACTTCATAATGCTTTATAAAGCATTGTAATCAAAATATAATAACCCATTTGCAAAACTATATAATTAACTTGGCTCATTTTTCAAAATTATGTCTGGAATGTTTGTCATTATGTTAGTTTCCTTTAAATTCAACCCAATTTTTCATTCATGAAACCAGATGTCTAAAGGGAATGGGTTAAAATCTCCATTACTAGTCACTGGAACAACCAGAACAAGACTGAAAAAAGAAATAATCTGATAAAGTTAACCTTTTCATTTTTGTAGTTGTCATTTAGCTACCATCATTACATATGGATCTGTGTATTTTTTCTTTTTCAAAATCACACACACACACACACAGAGACAGAGAGAGAGAGAGAGAGAGAGAGAGAGAGAGAGAGAGAGAAAGAGAGAGAGGGAGAGCATTAACCAAGAGCTGCCTCTCAATCCCTCAGCATTATCTCAAATCAGTCAGACATTTTCCAACATAATCTACTTTTTTATCCCAGTTTTGCATGAAGAGATGACCCTTTTCTTTGTCAATACATACACCTGTACAAGTATAGGTGATCCTACTGAATTTTATCTTCCCAAGAAAATTTCCCCTTTCATCATTCTCATTCTGTCACTAATCTTCAATGTCTTCCTCTCTACAGGTTTTTTTTTTTATTATTACCTATAGCCAGGCCCATGTGTCTCTCATTCTCAAAACAAAACAAAACCATCCAATCAATCTGTCTATATGGATTATTTTGTTGTTCAATTGTCAGTTGTTCAGTCATGAGCTCATTTGGGGTTTTCTTCACAAAGATAATGGAGTGGTTTGCCATTTCCTTTTCCATCTCATTTTACAGATAAGAAAACTGAGGCAAACAAGGCAAAGTGAGTTGCTCAGGGTCACACAGCTAATAAGAGTCTAAGACCAGATTTGAATTCAGGAGTTCAAGTGAATCTTTTTGACTCTTTGCCTCATGCTCTATATACAATATCACACTATTTCATCTAAGGCCCTTATTTGGTATTCAAAGATCTTCATAATATGGTCCCTTTCTATCTTTCTATTCTTCTTACATCTTACTCCCACTGCCATAACCCTGGGATCCAGTGACATCAGTACCCTTGCTTTTCCTCTTACAGAGCACTCCATCTCCCAGCTCTGGCAATTTTCATTGACTATTTCTTATACCTACAATGCTCTCCCACCTGGTTTCCTTGGCTTGCTTTATATCCTAAATGAAATATTATTCTCTTCAAAAAGTCTTTCCCTTAATGCTTGTTATTTCCCTCTATAGATTTTCTCCAATTTGTCCTGTATCAAAATTATTTGTACATACAGACTGTGAGTTCCTCATTAACTGGAACTGTTTTCTTTGTACCTTTCTTATATGCCCAAACCAATCCAATCATTATATTTCAAATCCACTGAAAAGTAGCTAGAATTCTGGACACTGAGTCAGAAAGACACAAGTTTAAGTCCAGCTGCAGATACTTATTACTTGTGTGACCTTAGGCTAGTAATTAACCTCTATCTGTCTCAATTTCCTTATCTGCAAAATGAAAATAAAAATACCTTTCTTGCAGGAGTTGTTGTAAGAATAAAAAGGAAATATTATTTCTAAAATGCTTTGCAAACCTTCAGATGCTATAGGAATGATAACTGACTTTTTTTTTCTGTGTGTGTGTGTGTGTTTTGAGTTTTATTAAAGCACAGAGTCTGACACTTAGTAGATATTTATGACAAGCTTGTTGACCTGATGATGATGTAAATAAGACAATCTACAGTGAGGAGAAAACTGGCTACAAAATTATAAGTGAAAGATTATATGTTACAGTTGTAAAATAGTTATTTTCCCTGTATACCTAAGAATTTGTCTAGAGTCTAATAAAGGACAGGTGTTTATCAAAAATTAAAGATGAAGGCAAAATGTGCCTATTTGTTAGAACTGTTTATTTTTGCAGCATGACATTATCATTCATGAGACACTGTTCTGGATTTCAACATTTTCATTTTCAGCTCCTATTCATCTGCTAATAACTTCACTATAAAAATGTCCCATCAGCTAAAGATGGGCATACGACAATAAGCTGAGAAACATGTTTTTTGAGTGATGTTCAAGGCTTGTCCCTCTGGATTATTAACTCAGATCCTTTGATGAATCTATTGTTACATTCTTCCGACTTGGCCATATGTTCTTCCTATTATGCATGAATACATATAAAATCAAGCACAAACACAGAGGTGTGTCTGAAAAGCACAGCTCTTGGAATCAAAAGTCACCATACCTCTCATCTTTAAAGATTATCTAAGAATATACATATTCATAAATATATGTGTGTATATGCATATATATGCATATTCACAAGTGTGTGTTGTCATTTAATTCCATTCATCCTTATACATTAATAATGTCTTTTTCTTTGTTTGGTCATAAGGCAGACACTTCACATTGTTCGGCTATATTGGTCACTGAACTCATTCTAATTTGTGGAGAGATTCTATGAACAGTGAGCATGAATATAAGCAGTGGTGACCCATTTTCTACTGCTATCAATAACAGGTAATCTACAAATATGGAAATATGTTTAGAAGAATTGCACATGTTTAACCTATATTGGATTACTTACTGTCTATTGGTGGGGGTAAGGAGGAGGGAAGGAGAAAAATCTGGAACATAAGGTTTTGCAAAGGTGAATGTTGAAAACTATGTTTACAAATATTTGGAAAAATAAAAAACTATTAAAATATGGTCCCTCAAAAATAACAAGTCATCTACTTTTAGCTTCAAATGAGACAGTTGTTTTTATCCCTATGTTTTGTTTTGCTGCAGCTCTGCTATACAAGTGGAGGGAAGAAAAAGGAGATGAACGATTTATTTAAATTTAATTGTGACCCATTGTGTAAACCACCCACTTGCCCAAGTCATATAACAAAGAGATATACTTGACATTTTCTATGAGCATCAAAAATTGAAAAGAAAACTTGAAAGGAATCAAGTTACATCCCCATTCTGGGTCTCAATTTCATTCATCATATTAAGTTAGACAATCAGTAAGATCTTATTTTTCCCCTGCTAACATTCTATTATTCCATGTCTATCTTTAAAATGTTAAAACTAGTATTTATATATTACTTTAAGATTTGCAAAATGGTATGGATAGGCAATTTAGGTTGTTATACATATTACCATCACAACAACTCTGTTAGTTATATGTTATTATTGTTTCCATTATACAGATGGGAAAATTGAGGTAGACAATGGTTAAATGATTTGTCAAGGGTCTTGCAGCTAGCAAGTGTCAAAAACAAGATGTTAATTTAAATCTGTTTCTAAAGGTCCTCATTCTATTTTCCATATCAAGAAAGATGTCAATCATTATATGACCACAAAGATAATAAAATGAGAGTTGGTGGGTAAAAATAAGGGGGAAATGTTTGCTTTACCTATAAGAAAATGCTTTAAAACTAAAAGCATTTAAAATCTGAAGTAGATTTCTGGAGGAAATTGCAAGTGCTTATTCTAGTAACTGGAATGACATTGATTAAGACAGAGCTAGTAGGATTTAGCCATTGATATCAACACCAGTGATTAAATTTGGTGTCTAAATGTATTATTCCTAAAATACAATTTCAGGGAGGTAATGATAAAAGCAGTAGAAGAGGAATCAAGACTCATGAGTCCTCTGATATGACAGGAAAATTCAATGCCAATGGATGACTTGGAGGAAGTCTATAAAGTAAAGTTTTAGAAAAGAGAAGAAATCTTAAAAATAGGTCACCAGAAATGAAATCATTTAACCACATAATAGTATTTTTTTTCTACTGAATAAATGTATAGTTTAAAGTCTGTTCTTAAGAGCCAAAGAGAACTTCAGAAAAGGAACTGTTTCAAACAATGTTTACAACTCTTCAAGAAAACAACAATCTGAAAGAAAACTATGTGTAATGGATTCAGCTCTAATTGGCTTGTAAGAGCCTTTCTTAAATTTTCAGTGTGAGCATTTGCACCTAAGAAATCAGAAATCATTAGAAATTAGAACTTAATTTATTATTGTGTCTACTGTCTAGACTTAAGAAAATTTTAGTAATGCAGATTCAACTTAAAAGTTTATTATTCTTTATGATCTCTTTGGGATATAAGTCCAGTAGAAACCTTTCAGGATCAAAGGGTATGCACAGTTTGATAATTTTTTGAGCATAGTTCTAAATTATTTTCTAGAATGGTTGGATCTGTTCACAGTTCCACCAACAATGTACCAGTTTTCCCACATTTCCTCCAACATTCATCTTTGTCTTTTCTGTCATCTTAGCCAATTTGAGAGATGTGTAGAGGTATTTCAAAGTTGTCTTAATTTGCATTTCTCTGATCAATAGTGATTTAGAGCACCTTTTCATATGACTAGAAATAGTTTCAATTTCTTCATCTGAAAATTGTCTGCTCATATTCTTGACCTTTTCTCAATTGGGGAATTGTTTGAATTCTTATAAATTTGAGTTAATTCTCTATATATTTTAGAAATGAGGGCTTTACCAGAAGCTTTGCATGCAAAAATGTTTTTTCCCAGTTTAGTGCTTCCCTTCTAATCTTGGACTGCATTAGTTTTGCTTATACAAAAACTTTTTAATTTAAAATAATCAAAATGTTCTATTTTGTGATCATTAGGGATCTCTAATTCTTCTTTGGTCACAAATTCCATCCTCCTCCACAGATCTGAGAAGTAAACTATCCTATGTTCTTTTAATTTATTTATAATATCATTCTTTATGTCTATATCATGAACCCATTTCGACCTTATCTCAGTTTACAGTGTTAGGGGTGGGTCAATGCCTAGTTTCTGCCATACTAGTTTCTAATTTTCCCAGGAGTTTTTGTTAAATAGTGAGTTCTTATTCCAAGAGATGGGGTCTTTGGGTTTGCCAAACACTAAATTGCTATAGTTATTGACTGTTTTATCCTGTGAACTTAACCTATTCTACTTCTAAGCCAATACCAAATGAATATCATATATTTACAAAGGGAACATTTTCATTTCTGCCTGAAATTATTTCTCAGAAAAGAAGTGTGAGTTAATAGGAAGAGCACCTATTCAAAAATCATAATGTGAGGCTCCTCATAGTTGTGTGATATTTGGGAAGTCTGCTTGAAATCTGTTTCTTCACCTGTGAAATGGGTGAGATGGAAATAATTATTACCTCCTCTGTCTAATAGATGTAAAAATAACTTAAAACTTATGAAATTCTACATAAATGTAAAATATTATTATTGAATGTAAGAGACATTCTCTTTTCTACAAATCATTTTTTCCTTAAGTCTAACAAAGATTAGTTTGAAAGAAAATTCAAGCTTGCAAGATTCATATCCTAGCAACTGTAGATATTCTAGGAATAACTGTAATAAAAGCAAAATGAAAAATGTGACTGATATCTTTAACTATTTTGCCTCTGGAGCATACACCAAATCAAATTAATTCAGGTCCAGGAAAATATTCTATACCTATCAACTTGGAATTTCCCAAAAGAAAAATAAGATATATCTGAATATATCAACTTCAGATGTGACCTATATAATATAACCCAAACAATGTCATCTCAAATGAGATTTCATCTAAACTTTCATTATCAAAGCACCAGTCATATCCATAAAATGGAGAATCTATACTCCATGTCCTCATCCTTCTATTAAGGCTGCCACAAAAGCTTCAAAAAATAAGCATTTAGTTGTCTAGATGAGAATGTCTCACTGATTAATCAGTCACAGTGTCTGCATCCAGATTTGAGTTAGATGGAAAAGGTCAGATTAACAGACCCTCTATATAATGAAATTCAACAAGGGTTCCTCCTTTCTATTTCTTGGTGATGTGATCCCATGATTTTTGAGTATGGTAGCCTGATTATCACTCTATTCAAACAATACTGATACTAGAGCTGAAGCATCTTAGGGACACAGGAAATCATGTGGCATCAGTGCCAAAAAAACAAACAAAGACTTGTGTTTTAGTCATGACTCTGTCAATTGTTAGTTGCAGCATTTTATTCTCTCCAAGCCTCAGTTTCTCTATTTGTAAAATGAGGAAGTGGGTGTAGATGTTCTCTCTAGTTTCCATCCTCTCTGATATTTCATGGTTCTATAAAAAATAAAATCATTCCTAACACCCACTGACAGATGACAGCAAAACAAAGGGGCTCTAAAAATGAGGATTGCTAAGTACCAAAAAAGCAATATTCAAATGAAATGAATATCGAGACAGAGAGTAGGGTAAAAATTCTGAGACAAGAGTGATGCTGCATTCTAAATGTGAGTGCCTTGATATAGGAAGTGCCCTGGGATCACTTACATTACATAATACAGAACATTTGAAAGAGAATTCATTTAAATATTGTTATGAAATTCTACTAAAATAGCATTAAATACAAAGCAAGAGAAATGAAGGCAACTTTTCCTTGGGAGCCATAGTGAAAACTAATTTTGCTCAAACTTCCTTGAAATGTACATAAGTCTGTGAGTTTTAATGTCTTTGCAAATATTACTGAATGCCTAACAAAACGAGCGTTAGCTTGGTTTGAATTGGGTCAGGAAATTCATTATGTTCAGAACCTCTATCTGAGATGTTTGACTTTAGAAATCTTCCCACAAAACAAACAAAAATGCATCAATTTGTATAAAAATATTTCCTGTCCCTTTAGTTTGTAAATACCCTAAGAGCTATTATTAATTATCCCAGCAGGATGATGATAGCAGGAGGGCTCAACAAGTTTTAGACAAGACAGCATTTCTTTTCATCAGCTTTTATCCATGTGGGATGGATCTGGAGGTATTCATATTCTCAACTTTCTACTTCTCAGCCAAGAATAAGGTCCCAAACTCTATGGACACCAGCTATGAATCATTCCCATGTGCCTTCTGACACTTTATTATAGGCATTCCTATTCCAGGAACCAACCCAAATCATTACACAGCTGCATCCTTGGAGGTTACCATAGCAACAATTGGGTATGTCCCACAGCTACAGGTACTGGTTCTATTTCATCCAACACTATCTGCCAAAGGCTACATGCAGTCCCCTGGGGCTGAAGTTCTAATAGGAAAGGATTATTTGGACTTGACAGTATCATGGCAGAGAAGTTTGAGTGCTAGACCTAGATTCTTGCTCTTAGGAAAGGCAAGTCATTGTAAGATTTTGGAGATGGCTGCAAATAAGACTAATAAAAGTTATATTATTACCTCACCAAGCCATCATAAAAAATAGTCTTCTGCAAACCTTACGCATCTATTGAAATGTAAGCCATTGTTATGACTTACATATGATGTCTGTTTTTTCCCCAATGGTCGAGGTATTTATAGGTAACAGTACTATTTGTGTCCCAAATCTCTGAATTAGAGCTCAAGTGGAAACAACCATGTTACCTATAGTGTCCAATAATCCACAACTCCCTAGAATTGAAAGATTTACAAAGAAAACTTCCCTATTTCCCCAGGAGTTAGGAAGATCAAGCATTAATATTTTATAGAATCAAGTAGAATCCAGATGTTTTCTGCTTCTCTATTTGTCAAATATTCTTTCCTTTAGAGATTATCCCAAATCTAACAAATTATAGAGTCTCCACATCCCTAACTGTGATGTTAAAACTTTAAGAGTGTGATTTGCTAAAGGAGAGAAAAAGACCCACCTGTGTAAAAATGTTTGCAGCAGCTTTTTTGTAGTAGCAAAGAATTGGAAAATGAGTAGATACCAATCAATTAGGGAATGGCTGAATAAGTTGTGGGATATGAAAGTAATGGAATATTATTGTCCTGTAAAAACAATGAATAAATTGATTTTAGTAAGTCCTGGAAAGATTTATATGAACTGATGCTGAGTGAAACAAGCCAAACCAGGAATACATTGTACACAGTAACAGCAAGACTGCAATGATCAACTATGAAAGACTTAGTTCTTCTCAGTTTTTCAGTGATATAAGACAATACCAATAAACTCTGGACAGAAAACTCCATCTGCATCCAGAAAAAGAACTGTGGAGATTAAATGTAAATCAACACATGCTATGTTCACTTCTTTTTTCTATCTTTCTGCTCTCTTGTGGTTTTTTTCCCTTTGGTTCTGATTTTTTTCTCCTAACATGATTCATTAATAAATGTATTTTTAAAAGTTAATATACATGTACCACCAAAATATTATATATATATATATATATGTTATGTATATTATGTACATATATATATAATAAAATAAATATTTAAAAAGAAAAGAAAAGCAGGTTGGGAGGCAGATGCCAAATGGCAAGTTTAGTGGTTCAATAACAGAGATAATAGGGAGCACATAAAGGTTTCCCACATAGACTATACCTGTGATTTCACTGGGAAATACTAGACAAGAACTCTTCCTATCAGTGCAGAACAGCTTCTGCTCTGAAATTTATCCTCCTGGAGAAAAGCCTAGGACACAACAAAGTTAATTGACTTAGGATCATACAGCCCATATTTGAGGTGGCTAATACTGTTAAACCTAGGTATTCTTGACTATGAAGCCAATTCTCTAACCTCATGCCAAAGTTTCCTTAAGGAAATTGTTTTATTGGTATCGCCCTTTTGTAAATAAAGCAGAGAGATTCCCAAAAATAGCAATATAAGACAGGCTTATGTGCCCAAATCATCATCTATCAATGAGAACATATTATATGAGACATGATCAAAAGTCTTGTTATAGTATGATATTATCTAGTTTTTTCCTTCCTATCACTATTCCTCCAGCCACATCTATTATACTACAAAGCAGAATAGATGTAGAAAGAATTGATTTGCCACATTTTGCTTTCTTATAATTAATTCCAAATGTCATGCAGTTGAGCTGATAAATTGCATGGTGGTTAGGCCTTTAAAGGAGTCAGAAAATTGGAATTATTGGCCATAATAGAGTTAATTTGGTCATGGCAATAAAACCACAGCCTCTATCCTAAGATATTAGGTTAGTCACCCAATTCTTCTTTTTTGAAAAGTTATTCTGGTTGCTAGCTGGTATTAGGCCTAATTCTAAGAAAAGGGTGTTCAGTGATAGGTGTTCAGACAAAAGCTTATTTTCAGTGCTCTTTCCCTGATCCTTTACACTAGCTCTCTCCCACCTCACACTTCCCCTACCCCTCATCTCACCCTGTATTCTAGTAGGTTCAGTCTACTAATTTAGCACCCTGCTCCAAGTAAGCTTAAACTAAGAATTTTTGTACCACAGAAATTATTATGTATCATTCCTGGTGCAAGTATCTGTAGGGACCTGGGAAATAAGGAACAGGGCAGTATTAGTAACTTTTTTAGTCCATTTCAATTTCCATGTTGCTTTTTAAAAAAGTGTTCTCTAAATGTGATATCTTTGAATTGGACTCCCTGGCCCAAAACTCTGGATACCTCAATCTAGCTACTGTTCCAAACCTACTTCTTTGTCCTCAGAACAGAACCATCTTTTCTATAACCTTAATTATAACTTCCTTTATTCTTTTAATACTTGGTACATCTTAGTGAGTTGAAAAAAATGGATCTAATATACTAATTTTTGCTGTATTCATAGATGATAACTGTAATATTTTATCCTTTATTAGGATAATCTTAGGGAAATCTGCATTTTTACAGGACAATCAGCTTAAAGCAATGGTAGAATCTTTTGACTGGGGAGTTATTTGTGGATCTTTAAAACAAATGTGTAGGTGTCAATATAGTTTACCCCCCAAATAATTCATTTATTCATTCATGTCTTTATTAATTATATGTTGCATTTAGTAGGGGCTTATTAAATTTTTGGATATTAGTAAGCACTTACTTCATGTAATTTACTATGCTGGCTACCAAATTCACATGATGATGAAATAAGAAATGATCTCTGCTTTCAAGGAACATTTTGGCTAATAAGTATTAAATACATAATTGTGTATGCACATTATAAATTTAAAAGTAAGTTCATGGGAATAAAATATTCTTATATTAGCTTTTCAAAGAAGGTGATATCCTATCCAGACTGAAAAATAAACAAGAATTGATGTGCAATGGAACATTTCAGGTACAGATATAAATAGAGAAGCAAGAGAACACTGGGGGAAATTAATACCGAATCAATTGTGTTATTCATCACAAATTATGATGAAAAGTAGTCCAATTGGATTGAATACTAGAGGTCATTAAAGAAGAGATTGAATTTGTAATTTCATTGGTATTGGTAATCCCAAGATGAGAACACTTCCCCTAGTGATATAGATCAGCACCTTTTCTGAATCTTACAATCAGTTACCTAGAGTATTGGAATGTTAAGTAACTTTCCAAGGTTCCTAAAGCCAATAAATGTCAGAATCAGAACTTCTGGCTCCCAGAGTGGCCCATAGACAACACACTGACTTATAGAGGGGACATTGTGAAAAGAGATTTTAAGTGGAGGTTCGACCTAGTTTGTAAAGGACTTTGAATACCAATGCAAAGGATTGGGTATTAATTTGACATGGAATGAGCAGCCATCAGTGTTATATGGTATGGTGGTATGATTAGACCTGTGAATTAGGAAAATTAATCTAGTGGCAGATAATATGTCAGAAGCTGTAGTTCTAAGCAGAGAGATCAGCAAAGAGGTAACTGCAATAGTCAGAGGATAGAGATGATGGGGTAGAAGGAAAGGAGAGAGAGATAATAGGCACACTGGAAGCATTAGAGGTAAAAAGAGTAATAGGAAGAAAAGAGCTTATCTAGACTACATGGACAGAACTTTGGAAATGATCATCAGATGTAGGGGAGGGAGAGTATTCCAAGATAGCTGATATTTTAAGTATAGATTACTGACAGAATAGTAAAGCCATTGAGAAAGAGATTGAAAAATTGGGGAAAATAGGTTGGGGTAAGGTCGGGGTAGATTTTGATTTTAGCCTATTCTAGACAAGTCTTAATCAATACATTGTTTTTCTGCAGTTCCATTAGGAAAGGAACTTTGTTATTTTGCTCTGTAATGCCTGAAACCCTTGACAGATATTAAAATAATGTTTAAGGTAATACACTTTAAAATAAATACATTTATTTGACAAAGAATAGGTAAAATTTTATAGAACACAGTAGCAAAGTTTCTAATTCACTTTATATCCATTCTTTTCTTCTGTTCTTATATATAGATTCCTCAAAATTATACTTGCTTTATCTTTAGATATCTTTCCAATTTTCAACCAATTCATAACAGGTAGCTTTTTAATTACTTAGCTAATTCTTACAGTTTTCTAGAATTTCAAGATATAACATTAACTTTAGTTTCTTCCATTTGATATTCCAACTATGCGTTTTTAAATCTTGTTTCCAATTCACTTTTATTAATTTTTATAAACCCTAAATTCAGACACTGAGGGAGGGAGGGAGAGAACTGCAGAACATCAGAACCAGAAGAGACCTTGGATTTTACTCTCAATGTTTTATATTTACAGATGAAGAAATTGGGGCCCAGAGGGGAAAAAGTGTTATACGGTTACCAAAGGGCAGGGTCTGAAATGGAATTCAGTTCTTCTTTTACTACATTTCATGACTAAAATAACAAGGCTGAGGATGTCAAGTGGAAATGGAAGAAAGGTGGGATTCTACTACTGGCAAAATGTAGCCATTTATTTTGGAAAATCACTGCAGTGAAATAGATGAAGCATATCAATAAATTGTTCCAGGCACTATGCGACAACCTTAAGGCAGAATTATAAGTGAGATGGCTTGTATCAAGGAGATGACATTTTAGTAGACGACATTTATCAAATAAACAAATACAATATCCATACAGAATAACAACATTAATTTGGGTGAGTTGTTTCTGTTGTTCAGTCATGTCCAACTCTTCATGCTCCCATGGACCATAGCATGCCAAATGCTATCCATGGGGTTTTCTTAACATCTATATTTTTGTTTCCAATGCTTTAGAGTATGCAGAGGCTGAATAACCTATCCAGAGCCATATAGCTAGGAAGTGTTTTAGTCTGAATTTGAACTTAGGTCTTCCTGATTTCAGGTCTAGGGCTCTATTCACTGAACTACCTTATTGCCTCTAGTAAGGAATGTGAACAACTGGAAGAATCCAGAAAGTCCTCTTGAAAGATGAGTTGCTGAAACTGAGTTCTGAAGAGAATCAGGAGTTTGGGGAAGGAGAAGGAAGAAAAGCCAGTGTTCCAGATATACTGATAGCCTCTACAAAGACTTTTACAAATGTGTGTGTATGTGTGTGTGTACACATGTGCATGTGCATGTGCATGTGTGTGTGTGTGAGAGAGAGAGACAGAGAGAGACAGAGACAGAGGAAGACAGATACAGAGTCAGAGAGGGAGAGAAAGAAAGAGAAAGACAGAGAGAGATGGAGGGAGGAAGGGAAGGAGAGAGAAAGAGAAAAAGAAAGGAGAGAAAGAAAGATGAAAGGAGAGAGGAGAGAAAAAGAGAAAGAGGAAAGAGAGAAAGAAATAGGAGAGAGAAAGAAACAAAGTGAGAAAGGAGAGAGAAATAGAGAGAGAGAAAAAGAGAGAGGAAAGAGAGAGAAGGAAAGAGGAAAGAAAGAGGAGAGAGAAAAGGAAAAGGGGGAGACAAAAGGAAGAGAAGGAGGAGAAGATAAAGATATTATATGATTATAATATATTGGCTGTTTAACATGGAATTCTACAGGGTATATTAGAGAGAGTCAAAGATTTAAGGGCAGAGGACCTAAATTCAAATTCTACTCTATTATTTATGATCAGAGTATCCTTGTGAATTTCACTTCATAACTTTCTGGTCTTCCAATTTCTCATCTGTAAATGAGAAAGTGATATTTGAGATCTCACTCACTTCTCAATATAAGATGATGGTGATGATGATAATGATAATGATGACAGTGGTGGTATGATGATATCTTACCTTTTATAGGGCAGCTATTATAGTTTTCAATTGCTTTCACATACCTTATCCCTCACATTATATGTTTTATCCCTACTTTTAAAGATGAAATATATGGAGTTTGATCAGGGTTTATAGGAGATCAATTTTGTAGTCCTGGGACAAGATCTCAAGCCATCTGACTAAAAGTCTACTGTTTTGTTTTGGGTTTTTTTGTTTGATTATTTGGTTTTTTTTCTGCTATATCCCACTACTCTTCAGAACAAAACGGAACTGAGAAAATAAAGGAGATTATTTCGTAAGAATCACTGGAAGTCATATATAGGTAATTTGCTATGCAGAGGGAATGCCTCAACCATTTTTATTAAAAGTCAAGTAATATGAATAAAAATATTCACAGAGACCTGCTAAAGGATATTACAAATTCATGGGGATACTACTTGCATGACAAACTTGACAAAATCTTTTTTTCTTGGAATGATCCAACTATTTTGGAGAGCAATTTGTAACTCTGCCCAAAGAGCTATAAAACTTTGCATGTCCTTTGATCCAGCAATACCAGTACTAGGTCTATATTCCAAAGAGATAACAAAAAATGAAAAAGAATCCACATGTACAAAAACTGTTTAAAGCAGCACTCTCTATGATGGTAAAGAATTGAAAATTGAAGGCGTGCCCATCAATTGAGGAATGACCTAACAAATTGTGGAATATTAATGTAACGGAATACTAATGTTCTATAAGAAATGATGAGAAGATGGATTTCAGAAAAACCTGGAAAGGCTTATATGATCTAATGCTGAATGAAGTAAGCAGAACCAGTAGAACTTTATACATAGTAACAGCAACATTTTTCAGTGATCAACTTTGATAGACTGTTTTTCTCAGCAGTAAAATGATCTAAGACAACCCAAAAGACTCATGATAAAAAATACTATCCACAGACAGAGAAAGAATTATGTATTTGTTTTAACAATCCATGTGAAAATTTCACTATATAGTTCATATGAATTTAAGTGACTTTAAGTTCAGGGATTTTTCTTTTTCATTTCTTTGTATCTCCAATGCTTAGCAGTGTTTGGCTCATGGAGATGCCTGATAAATACTAGTTGTGAACTAGGGAGGCATGATGTAGATTCATCAAAAGAGACAGAGAAGGAGTGGTCCAACAAATAAGGGGGAAAAAGCATGAGATGGCAGTAATCTCAAAACACATGTGAGAGAGCCCATAGAGGAAAAGAAGGTGATCAGTAGTGTCAAATGCCCCATAATTAGGAAGCACTAGGATCAAGAAGAGACAATTAGATTTAGACACTAAGATTTTTAACTTTGGAAAGAAGGATTTCAGATAATTATTGAAATGGTAAGTCAGGGAGGCAGGGATTTCAAATATTGTGAGAAGTGGAAGCAACAAGTTTATTGCACAACAACACTGTGAAGAAGGGGTTATTATTATCCCCACTTTACAGACAGCATCTACTCCTGGCTCATTTCCCAACTCCCACTCAACTTTGGCAGACTTTGTCCCCAGAGAACATTTGACTGTATTTCTCTTCAGAATTTCAAGGATAACTCCAGAAGCTGAAATTCTTAGTAGCTTCTGAATCTCCATTTATTATCAGTTAGAGTTAATTGACTTTTAGAAAGGGTATTTACTAAAGCAAGTATATCATGAACAGTTGTTACAGACACATTCCCCATAAATAGGGACACACTTTTCTCTTGCACACAGTTTATCCCTGTAGAGAGAGGCCTCAAACTTAAAGAGGACTTGTGGCCAAAAAGAAATTTTATCTCCTAGCTATTGGAAACCTTTCTGAAATGCTTAAAACCTCAGATGGAGCTCTCTATTGGGTTCTGAAGATCAGTAACTTTATGGAATGCTGAAGCTGCCTTACTTTAGTTTGTCCTTGGTGTATCATTCAGATTCTGATGAAAATATAACCATCAGCTGCATTTGCTTTAGTAGACATTAGTATTGATACATATAAGAACTCCACATCTTCCTATCTTTCAAAGTTCACAAAGCTGTGACTCATCCAGTCAATGATGAGGAAAAGGAAGAAACTGGTCATTCCCCCGTGCTTCCCCAAAATGCAATTATCTCTCAGAAGTCCTTCAACATGGCATTTGACTACCACTCAACTGACCTTCTGCTATAATCCTTAATTTCAAACATAATTGTTATATTATACATAGGCTCAGAGTTTGAGGGAAAAGTTAATATTACATAGCATGATTGTGACATAACATTAAATCTTTTTCTCATCATTTCATATCCAATTAAAGGCAATATGATTTAGTGGATAGAGGGCCAAACTTGGGATAAAGAAGTTCACATACACTATAACTCACAGAAGAGTTTTCACACTGACAGTTTCCTCCATATATGAAACCCATCAATGGGCTATGGACCAAAGATTATCAGATAAATATATATATATGTATATAGATGGGAGAGAGAGAGAGAAGCAGTGAAAAAAGACAGACAGAGACAGAGACAGAGAGACAGAGACAGAGACAGAGAGAGAGAGAGAGAAAGAGAGAGAGGAGAGGTAGATGTACATATATTTATCTTTAGGTCTTTAGGTTTCATATCTATTATAAATAGCAACAGAAGTTGCAAACTATAATTGCAATTAATGTTGAAAGTAGAAAGTAAGAATTGAAATGTTAGAAAAGTAGTTGCTGATGTTTCCTCACAAAAATTCTGACGATTAGCATTCACTGTATTTTGGACAAGCCCAGAGATCCACTTAGATTTGGGGTGGAGAGCTGAAGTATCAAACACATAGCAGGCCTACAACAATCCCAAGTATCAAATAAAATGAAATTGGAAAATATTTTTTTTTAATTTTTAATTTTATTTGCATAACATATGTGTGGGTAATTCTTCAACATTAACCCTTACATAGCTTTCTGTTACAAATTTTTCCCCCCAACTCCCCACCCCTCCCCTAGATGGCAGGATATCCACTACATGTTAATTATGTTAAAATATTGGCAAATCGAATATATGTATACATATTTCCAAACTTATCATTGTTGTGCAAGAAAAATCTTATCTACACAAAAGACATATCAGATAAAGGAAACACAATGTAAGCAAACATCAATCAAGGAGTATGAGAATGTTATGTTGTGGTACACATTTCACATCCCTCTCTCTGGGTGTATATGGCTTTCTTCAGTGAACAATTGGAGGTGGTTTGAAACTTTTCATTGTTGAAGAGAGCCATGTCCATCAGAATTGATCATCATATAGTACTGTTGTTGCTGTGTATAATGATCTCCTGGTTCTGCTCGTTTCACTCAGCATCAGTTCATGCAAGTCTCTCCAGGCCTCTCTGAAATCATCCTGCTGGTCGTTTCTTACAGAGCAATAATATTCCATAACATTCATATACCACAATTTACTCAGCCACTCTCCAAATGATGGGCATCCCTTCAGTTTCCAGTTTCTAGCCACTACAAAAAGGGCTGCCACAAACATCCTTGCACATGTGGGGCCCTTTCCCTCCTCTAAGATCTCTTTGGGATATAAGCCCAATAGAAATGCTGCTGGGTCAAAGGGTATGCATAGTTTGATAACTTTTTGAGCGTACCTCCAAATTGCTCTCCAGAATGGCTGTATCCGTTCACAGCTCCACCAACAATGCATCAGTGTCCCAGCCCTCCCACATCCCCTCCAACATTCATCATTAACTTTTCCTGTCATTTTAGCCAATCTGACAGGTCTGTAGTGGTACCTCAGGGTTGTCTTGATTTGCATTTCTCTGATCAATAGTGATTTGGAGCACCTTTTCATATGACTATAAATAGTTTTAATTTCATTCTCTGAAAATTGTCTATTCATATCCTTTGACATTTATCGATTGGAGAATGGCTTGAATTTTTATAAATATGAGACAATTCTCTATATATTTTAGAGATGAGACCTTTATCAGAACCCTTAAATGTAAAGATGATTTCCCAATTTATTGCTTCCCTCCTAATCTTGTCTGCATTGGTTTTGTTTGTACAAAAACTTTTTAACTTAATATAGTCAAAGTTATCTATCTGGTTTTCAATTAAGAGTTCCAGTTCTTCTTTGGACATAAATTTATTCCATCTCCATAGGTCTGAGAGGTAAACTATATTATATTCCTCTAATTTACTTATAGTATCACTCTTTATATCCAGATCATGAACCCATTTAGATCTTATCTTGGTATGTGGTGTTAGATGTGGGTCAAGCCCTAATTTCTTCCACACTAGTTTCCAGTTTTCCCAGCAGTTTTTGTCAAATAGTGAGTACTTATCCCAAAAGCTGGGGTCTTTGGGTTTATCAAAGACTAAATTGCTATAGTTATTGCCTAATTTGTCTTGTGATTCTATCCTATTCCACTGATCGACTACTCTATTTCTTAGCCAGTACCAAATGGTTTTGATGACTGCTGCTTTGTAATATAGTTTTAGATCTGGTACAACAAGTCCACCATCGTCAGCCTTTTTTTTCATTAATCCCCTTGAAATCCTTGAGCTTTTGTTCTTCCAAATGAACTTTGCTACTATTTTTTCTAGATCTGTAAGATAATTTCTTGGGAGTTCGATTGGTATGGCACTAAATAAGTAAATTAGTTTGGGTAGTATTGTCATTTTTATTATATTCGCTCGGCCTACCCATGAGCATTTTAAGTTTTTCCAATTGACTAGGTCTGATTTTATTTGTGTGGAAAGTGTTTTGTAGTTTAGTTCATATAGTTCCTGACTATCCCTTGGCAGATAAATTCCCAAATATTTTATACTATCAACAATTATTTTGAATGGAATTTCTTTTTGTATCTCTTGATGCTGAACTTTATTGGTAATATATAAAAATGCTGATGATTTATGTGGATTTATTTTGTATGCTGCAACTTTGCTAAAGTTGTGAATTGTTTCTAGTAGTTTTTTAGTTTAGTCTTTAGGGTTCTCTATGTATATCATCATGTCATCTGCAAAGAGTGATAATTTGGTTTCCTCATTACCTACTCTAATTACTTTAATCTCTTTTTCTTCTCTTACTGCCAAGACTAACATTTCTAAGACAATATTAAATAATAATGGTGACAGTGGGCAGCCTTGTTTCACTCCTGATCTTATTGGGAATGGTTTTATTTTGACTCCATTACATATGATGCTTGCTGAAGGTTTTAAATAGATACTACTAATCATTTTAAGGAAAAGCCTATTTATTCCTATACTCTCTAGTGTTTTTAATAGGAATGGGTGTTGGATTTTATCAAAGGCTTTTTCTGCATCTATTGAGATTATCATATGTTTTTTGTTAATTTTGTTATTAATATTATTGATTATGCTAATAGTTTTCCTAATATTGAACCAGCCCTGCATTCCTGGTATAAATCCTACTTGGTCATGGTGTATTATCCTGGGGATGACTTTCTGTAATCTTGTTGCTAAAATCTTATTTAAAATTTTTGCATCAATATTCATTAGGGAAATGGGTCTATAGTTTTCTTTCTCAGTTTTCTCCCTACCTGGTTTGGCTAGCAGCACCATATCTGTGTCATAGAAGGAATTTGGTAGTACACCTTCTTTCCCTATTTTTTCAAATAGTTTATAAAGTATTGGGATTAATTGTTTGTTGAATGTTTGGTAAAATTCACATGTAAATCCATCTGGCCCTGGAGATTTTTTCTTAGGGAGTTGATTAATAGCTTGTTCTATTTCTTTTTCCAAAATAGGGCTATTTAAATAATTTATTTCCTCTTCTGTTAACCTTGGCAATCTATATTTTTGTAGATATTCCTCCATTTCATTTACATTATCAAATTTATTGCCATAAAGTTGGGCAAAGAAACTCTTAATTATTACTCTAATTTCCTCTTCATTGGAGGAAAGTTCTCCCTTATCATTTTTGAGACTAATAATTTGATTTTCCTCTTTCCTTTTTCTAATCAAATTAACTAAAGGCTTATCTATTTTGTTGGTTTTTTCATAAAACCAACTATTACTTTTATTTATTAATTCAATAGTTTTCTTATTTTCAATTTTATTGACCTCCCCTTTAATTTTCAGAATTTCCAATTTGGTATTTAATTGAAGGTTTTTAATTTGGTCTTTTTCTAGCTTTTTTAATTTTAAGCCCAGTTCATTGATCTTCTCTTTCTCTGTTTTATGCAAGTAAGCATCTAGAGATATAAAATTATCCCTTATAACTGCTTTAGCCATGTCCCACAAATTTTGGTAGGTTGTCTCATTGTTGTCATTCTCCTGGATGAAATTTTCGATTGTGTCTATAATTTGCTCTTTCACCCATTCATTCTTCAGGATTAGATTATTTAGTTTCCAAATAACTTGTGGTCTATTTTCTCCTGGCCTTATATTACATGTGAGTTTTATTGCATCATGATCTGAGAAGGATGCATTTACTATTTCTGCTTTTCTGCATTTGATTTTAAGGTTTTTATGCCCTAACACATGATCAATTTTTGCATAAGTTCCATGAACCCCTGAGAAAGAAGTATACTCCCTTCTATCACCATTCAATTTCCTCCAGAGATCTATCATACCTAACTTTTCTAGCCTTTTGTTAACCTCCCTAACTTCTTTCTTATTTATTTTGTGATTTGATTTATCTAATTCTGAGAGAGCAAGTTTGAGATCCCCCACTAGTATAGTATTACTGTCTATTTCTCCTTGCATGTCTGTTAGTTTCTCCTCTAGGAATTTGGATGCTATACCACTTGGTGCATATATGTTTAGTATTGATACCGCTTCATTGTCTATGGTACCCTTTAGTAAAATATAGTTTCCTTCCTTATCTCTTTTAATTAGATCTATATTTGTTTTAACTTGATCTGAGATAAGGATTGCTACTCCTGCCTTTCTTTGTTCACCTGAAGCATAGAAGATTCTGCTCCAGCCCTTTACCTTCACTCTGTATGTATCTCTATGTTTTAGATGTGTTTCTTGTAAACAACATATTGTAGGATTCTGGCTTTTAATCCAGTCTGCTACCTGCTTCCGTTTTATGGGAGAGTTCATCCCATTCACATTCACAGTTAAAATAACTATATCTGTATTCCCTGCCATCTTATTTACCCAGAGTTATGATTTTCTCTTCCCTTTCCCCTCTCTCCCTTCCCCCCACCCCAGTACTTTGTTTTTGATGACCACCTCTCACCAATAATCCTCCCCCCTTTAGAGTCCCTCCCTCCCCTTTATAACTTTCCCCTAATCCTTCTATTAGTTTATCCCTTTCCTTTTCTCCTTTCCCTCCCACCTTCCCACAAGGAGGGTCAGTGTTTTCTTTGAAGCCAAATGTGTCTGATATACTCTCTTAGAGTCCAATCTAATGAGAGTAAAGTTTACACAATACTCATCGCCCTTCCTTCTTTCCCTCAATTATATTAGATCTTCTATGTCTCTTTATGATATTTTGCCTTATTTTATCTCCTTTATTTTTACTTTATTTTGCCTCCTTCCCCCCTTTTTTCTTTTTCAGTATGGTATCCCTTTCACCTCTAATTTCTTTTCCATTATTATCAAAGAAAAATCAAATTATACCGCCATTCTTTAAGGATACCTATAGTGGGAATATAGTTCTCAAGAGTTTTCCTTTTTACCTTTTTATGCTTCTCTTGAGTTCTCTATTTGGAGGTCAAATTTTTTGTTCAGATCTGGTCTTTTCATTAGAAATAGGTGAAATTCTCCTGTATCATTGAATGACCATCTTCTTCCCTGGAAGATGATGCTCATTCTAGCTGGATAACTTATTCTTGGCTGTAATCCAAGTTCTTTTGCCTTTCTGAATATCTGATTCCAGGCCCTTCAATCCTTCATTGTGGAAGCTGACAGATCCTGTGTAATTCTAATTACAGTTCCTCGGTATTTGAACTGTTTCTTTCTAGCTGCTTGCAATATCTTTTCCTTGGTGCGATAGTCCTGAAATTTGGCCATGATATTTCTTGGGGTTTTAATTTTGGGGTCTCTTTCTGGAGGTGATCGGTGAATTCTTTCAATGCCAATTTTGCCTTCTGATTCTAAAATATCAGAGCAATTCTCTTTCATGATTTCCTGGAAGATAGCATCCAGGTTCTTTTTTTCATCGTGGCTTTCAGGGGGACCGATAATCCTTAAATTGTCTCTCCTGGATCTGTTTTCCAAGTCAGTTGTTTTTCCTAGGAAATATTTCATATTTTCTTCTATTTTCTCATTTTTTTTGTTTTTGTTTGACTGATTCTTGAAGTCTTATTGAGTCATGTACTTCTATTTGTTCAATTTTAATTTTTAAAATATTATTTCCTTCAGTTATCTTTTTTAGCTCCTTTTGTAGATGGCCAATTGAATTTCTTGATTCAATGCATTCTTTTTCCATTTTGCCGGTTTTATTTTTCAGTGAATTATTGTCTTTTTCCAATTCACCAGTTTTGTTTTTCAGTGAATTGTTGTCTTTTTCCAATTCACCAATTTTGTTTTTCAGTGAATTGTTTTCTTTTTCCAATTCACCAGTCCTATTTTCCAGTTTTTGATATTTCTGTTGCACTGATCTCAATTTATTTCCCCATTCTTCTTCTAGCTCTCTTTTGAAATTTTTAATGCAATCTTCCAGGTAAGCCTTCTGGAAGGGAGACGAACTTAAGTCCGCCTTTGTGGCTTCATCTGGGATTGTTTTCATAATGTCAGAATCTGGGAACTGTTCTATTTTTTCTCCGTAAAAGCTGTCTATGGTAAGAGCTCTCTTCTGCTTCTTGCTCATGATTTAAAGTTGGGGTATCAATCACCAGCAGAGAATACTGCAACAATTTGTATTTGCCCTGGGGCAGTTTGCCGAGTTGACTTCTGGTCTGAGGCTGGTTGGGCTAGATTCGCACTAGGACCATGTTTTCAGCTGCTCTCGATCCAGCCTTTACCAAAGGCAGATATGCCAAAGCGCCTGCCAGCAAGCAGAGCAAAGTGGCCCAGGTGTCTCCCAGGGGCTTCCTGGGTGCCTAAAATCTGCCCCTCTATCGCAGCCCTGACTTCTGCCCCGGCTGGCATCTGATTGCGACCAGCGGCTGATTTCCCCTGAGGCTAAACTTCTCTGGAGTTCTTTCAAAGTAGATTTTTGATAGAAGTGCATTGTAGTCCAAGTGTTTGGTGGAGCCCTCACTCCAAAACCAGTTCAGAGGTTCACTTTGTCTGGGTCTGAGGGAAGGTCTCAGGAGTTCACAGAGAAAGCTGTCTGCAGTTCACCATCTTGGCTCCGCCCCCCCCCCCGAAAAAAAATTTTTTTAAAAACAAAATATACAATAGAACATAGTGTTGGTATATGGTTTTCTAAATCAGTATTTGGTCCTCAGGAATTCTTATGTATGCATTCTTATGTATGGGTTTATCACCACTGTGTATTAAAGGAGCCCTTCAGGAAAATGTTGGGTCAATTTCAGAATTTTCTAAGCAAATGCAATCCTGTTTTTCAAGCAATGAAATCCTATCACATTTTAAAGCTTAATCAGTACTCAGAAAAGAATAAAAATAAATTTCAAATGAAGTTTATTATAGTAAAAAAGGTTAGTAATAATAAAAGATGTATAAAAATGTTCATTCAATAAAGAAGGGGAGAAAAATCCAAGTTTAATTTGATTCCCGGTAATGAATTTATCCTTCTTCCTTAACTGTAATAAAACATCATATTTGCTTTGAAATAACATTTCTTTCCTTTTAAATTACTCAGAAAGCAAAGACATGTCTCTGGAATATTTTCATTTTAAGTGTCCAAATAAGTTTGTGTTATAAGAAATATCATGCTCCAATTAGCAACTATAAAGAAGATGAAGGATCTAATACTATTTCATCTCATTCTTATTTTAAATGTATTCTTTATGTATCATGCCCTTCATAGGGTAACACCACATTTCACATGTCTTTAATGATCTCTTCATGCAAATTCATGGCATTTCATACCAAAGCCAGTAACTTTTTTTTTAACTTATCTACTTGGGTCTACAAGGCATGAGATAAATATATAAGGGTGCATAAGGAAAAGTTCCTGATGGCTTTCAGTGAGCATTCTCACTCTAGTCTAACATCAAGAAGGAAATTAATTAGATTGGCTCACCAATGACTGAGAATGTCCTAATGAATCACTCAGCCCTAAAATTATTCCTGATCTAGAGAAATATGAAAGGGTCCAGGGTAAACAGAAGGCCACTCCAAAGTTGTAATCTCCTGAAAAGAAGGCTTGAGCTATAAAAGTGGCCTTAGAAACTCCAATTGCTTCATGGTTCTCTATATCTTTTTTTCCACTCTTTTTCCCCAAACCCTGAGTGGGAGGTTTATGTGATAAACTAAAAACAATACTAGATCTGAAAACAGAAAACATGGGGTCAAAGTCTTGTTCTACTACTGACCTTGGATGAGTCATCTAAATTCTCTATTCTTTAATTTCCTTCTCTACAAAAATGATGAATGAGAATGACATGGCCAGCAAGATTTCTGGCAGTCCTAGTTCTATGACATCATCACTCTCTAATATATTGGATACTATGTTCCTATGTTTGGGTCCAGTTGGTTTATACCTCCATAACTTAAGGTTAAGCTCAGAAATCAAAAGATTGATCTCTGAATACCAAGTGGCATAGGCTTAAATTCAGAAAGAACTTAATTTACAATTTGACTCACATATAAACTAGCTGTGTGACCCTGGGAAAGCCATTTAATTGAATCTCCTCTATAAAATAGGAGCACTTTTTCCATCTATAAAATAAAGGTAGATGGAGGGGTCTACTTAGATGATAACAAAAATTCCTTCTAGTTCCAGATCTATGAACCTAGCTAATATATTGATAGAGAACACATCTATTATATTGTCTTTTTTGTTTGTTTTATTATTCTTAAAGAAGAATCAACCTTTTCCATTTCAAAGATTTAATTTTTCAGCATCAGAAACACAAACTTTTATAGGTTAACATAAGCTTAACATATTAAGCTTTTAATTCCCTTATGCTGAACAAAATGAACTAAAATGTCCTTTGCAGTTCATAATTGCTTTTTTATGTCTTAGCCATGGTAAAATTCAGAGGATAGAATAGTTCTGAAGTCAAGAAGACTCATCTTCCGAGTTCAAATCTGGTCTCAGACACATTAACTAGCTGTGTGACTCTGGGCAAGTCACTTAACCCTATTTGTTTCAGTTCCTCATCTGTAAAATGAGCTGGAGAAGGAAATGGCAAAGTATTCCACTATCTTTGCCAAGAAAATCCCAAATAGTCACACAGTCAATCATAACTTAGATGAGTGAATCACAACATGATAAAATTATATTGATTCTTTCAAGATATTTTACTGCCTTGCTGAGTGGAATTTCTGTTTTCTATTTCAATCTATTTTCAAAAACAAGATATACATGTTTCCATAAATTATAGACACTGTATTTTTAACACCTTTACTCAAATTAATGTATAACTTGATCATTGTGAGCATTACTTCCTAATCATGACTTACCTACACCTAACCCATCCCATTGAAATCTGGTGCATGTATTCCAAAACATTTGTCGTAGAAGGTCCACAGAATATAACTGGGAGTTTCTTCACTTTCTTTTGTTTCCCAAAGCTACAAGTTCAGTATGTGGCTTATCTAATAGCTGCCCTTTAGAATTACTACATGATCAACCCTTATTTATATTGCTTATTGATTTTTTTGATTGTACTACCTATTATTCTATATTTCTGACCTAATTACTTATTTGAAATGCATACAAAATATCCATATTCACCAGGAATTCTACAATACTCATTTTCTTTTTTTTAAATTTAATTTAATTTTTCAATGAATAAATCTTTAATTTCTCTCCCTATAATCCCCCCTCCACTGAAATAATAGAAAAATCAAATCTTTGAAAAAATGTCAAGTCAAACAAAATCAATTTCCATATTATCTTTGTTATTCAATTATTTCAGTTAGATCCAGTTCTTTGTGACCCCATTCAGAAATTTCTTGGCAAAGATATTAGATTTGCTATTTACTTCTCTAGCTCATTTTACAGATGAGGAAACAGAGGTACATAGGACAGAGTGAATTGCCCAGTCTCATGGATAGTAAATGTCTGAGGTCAGATTTTAATCCAGTTCTTCCTAAAGCAACAGGTCTTTAACCACTAAGCCACCTAGATGGTCCTAATTTTCATATGAGCTTTATCCAAATGTATCTTTTTCATACTCCATCCTGAGTTTGTCCCATCTCTTAACAGGAGATTCTTAATCCTCTGGAATTGTGATTCATCATTTTAGTGATCAGTTTTTAGCTCTAGAGTTAACAGATAATAGAGTGTTCTATGACTCACAGGAAGACATCACCACTAGTTAAAGGTAGTGTTCAACTATTATTTATAATGGCAAGATGAAAGATCTTAGAGGTGTCTACCTCTCCTACTTAAACTAGTTTATGATTTTAGGAAAGCCATATAATTTCTTTGAGCTTCAATTCCCTCATTTGTAAAATCAGATTGATATGCCTCTTAAACCTTACTATCAGCTGTAACTATATCTACATTTATGATATTTCTAAAAAAAATCAGCCATTTGTTTTGGCATGAAAACCTTAGGAACAAACGCAGAAAAGCTGAAGTATTGAACATGTCCTTTACTAACCATGACACAATAAAAATTGTATTCACTAAAGGACATTTGAGAGAAAGAATTTAAGTTTAAATGGAGTCTAAATAATTTAATCCTAAATAATGTGTGGGTCAAAGATCAACTCATAGAACCAATAGATAATTTAATTAAAGAAAATGACAACTTTTGGAATGCAGCCAAAAGAGTCTTTAGCAGAAATTTATGTCTCTACACACTTTCATCAACAAAAAGGAAAGGACAGATCAATGAATCTTGCTTGCAACTAAAAAAATTGTCTAAGGAAGCAAGACCAAAGAAAACCTTAATAATTAAGAATAGATGTGAGATTCTAAAAATCAAAGAAAATAATTTAATTGAATTAGTAAAGCTAGAAAGTAGCTTAAAAATAACAAAATAAACTAGCAACTAGGTGGCACAGTGGATAAAGTGCTGAGTCTGCAGTCAGCAAGATTCAGCTTGCTGATTCCAAAGATGGCCTCAGACACTTTCTAGCTATGTGACCCCAGACAAGTCACTTAACCCTGTTAGCCGCAGTACCTCATCTGTAAAATCAGCTGGAGAAGGAAATGACAAACCATTCTAGTATCATTGCCAAGCAAACCCCAAATAGGGCCATAAAGAGTCAGGCATGACTAAAATTACTGAATAGCATGATCACATGGTCCTGCTGCTGCTTCTGTCCTCTTTATTCTTTCATGACTTTGATGAAAAAAATATGATAATACAAAGAAAGTTTCAATTCTGCATATTTTAAAAAATAGAAAAGAATAACGTCTAGAAATTGGAATTCATGTCTTATTTTGTATCTCCAAAGGACCTGTTTGGTGCAGCTCAGAAATGTGAGAGCATTAGATATTGGTTTTTACAATAAAGGGATTAATTTTATCTATTACAGGAGTGAACTTGATGGGGTAAATGCTTTGTAGTAACTACTTTAAGTTTGACCCTTTTTCTACCTTTCTCCCCAACCCCCCACCATTCCCCCACCTACCCAAGGATCAAGGTAGGTGAACGAGTGTGACCCCAGTGAAAGAACAAAGTGTCTGTACTTCTAGCTATAGTAAATATTGCTGTATTAAGTAATACTAGGGAACTAACTGATAACATTGAAGCAATATTATTTGGCACTAGGTAAATGATGTGGAAGAGATAACTATCAGTTAATATTGGAGAGAACATGTCAGAATAGAGGATCAAACCAGAAGCTTGAGAAGAATTTCTACTTACACTCAGAGATTCTGCTAGAACTGTGAAGATAAGGTAGAGTCAGTTCCATGGGGACTATACTGATCAATATGAATGGGAATGATGACTCCACCAAGGTATATATTTTAAAAGCAATATGATATAATCTTTGCATAGGCACAAGAAATAATATGTTAAAAAAAGTTTTAAGGTGGGATGAATTAAATGATTTTCTATAGTCAACAAACAAAAAGCAAAGTAGAATTTTGTGTCCCCTACCTCTTTCAGTCAGTAGTGTGATGATCATGATGAGGATTTTGGCATAACTTAGATTATTAATTATTAAAGTTTGTTTCTTTCTAATACATTCATAAAGAATATTGTCAATCCGGGGCAGCTAGGTGGCGCAGTGGATAGAGCACCAGCCCTGAAGTCAGGAGGACCTGAGTTCAAATCTGGTCTCAGACACTTAACATTCCCTAGCTGTGTGACCCTGGGCAAGTCACTTAACCCCAATTGCCTCAGCAAAAAAAAAAAAAAAAAAAAAAAAAAAAAAGAATATTGTCAATCCAATGGAGTTTGATAAATATTTATTAAGTGCCTACAATGTGTCAGGCACTGTGTCAAACACTGGACTTAGAATTATTTAAAGAAAGTCCCTGTCCTCAAGAGCTTACTATCTACTAGGGGGAGACAACATACAAAAAGAGGCAGAAAAGGGGTAGGGGGTAATAAGACACCAGGAGGTATCTTGTTCCTGGAATTGAATACAGGCAGAATAGCAGATGCAGAGTGTAATGCAATACATGAATTATCAGGAAGTGTTTATATAGATCAGAAAGTAGGTATATAGGTCAGTAGTAATTGGTATTCTCTTGGTCAGCTTTTTATGATAGTAATAAGCCACAAGTTTTTTCATTTTTTCCTGTGCCTTTGATAGCAATCTCTCCTTCAAAAACCTTGAGAAAAAAAATCCCTCAACACCTTCATAATTATATATCCTTAAATATGAATATTCCCCTAAGTATACTTTGTCTATTCTAATGAATTTTTTCTCTTGAGGATCTTTTTCTGTTTATTTTGTTGTCTATTACATCTCTTTGCTGTGTAAACTAATGTTTCTCAACCTATATCTTTCTCAGTAAATTTTTGCAGATAAGTTTTTATCCTGTATTGGTGCTGTCATTAGCTGCTGTGGACACCTACCTAGAACAATAAAATAGAGGACCAGGCCTAGAGTCAGAAAGATTCATCTTCCTAAATTCAAACATGGTCTCAAAAACTTACTAGTTCTGTGACCCAAGCAAGCCATTTAACTCTACTTGCCTCAGTTTCCTCATCTGTAAATGACCTAGAAAAGGAAATGGCAAATCACTCCAAGAAAATATGATCATCATTGTACATGATAACAACAATATTATATGAAGATCAATTTTGATGGACATGACTCTTTCCAACAATGAGATGACTAAGGCCAGTTTCAATGATCTTGTGATTAAGAGAGCCATCTACACCCAGAGAGAGGACT